>JABEEM010001473.1:0-10498 GCA_013363185.1 Fusarium secorum | reverse complement strand
AATATGCTGACGCGAAGAGTGGTCTGCGACAGGGCGTGGAGAGGTATAGGAGGAGAGAGTGTGTGTGTGTGTGTGTGTGTGTGTGTGTGTGTGTGTGTGTGTGTGTGTGTGTGTGTGTGTGTTTTTTTTTGTAGTCGATTTCCTGTATATAAGAACGAGTAGAACAAGTCGATGTATATCCAAAGTCGAGTCCGTGATAGTCGAAGTGAGATGAATGAGAAACGAGTGTGGGTTCAGAGGCTAGCTCGGATGAAAAGGAAGGCTGGTTAGGAGGCGCAAGGAGACATCATCGACCGGGCGATTTATTCGAACAAGAAAATACGAGAAAGAAAAGCCGGACTTCTTCTCTCTCGGGATTTTATTCGATTCAAATCGATGCGTCGAGTTATTGGCCGTCGATGAGAAATTGATGCGATCGTCTGGGGTTGCAAAGAACGATGAAGGAGCGAAATCAACTGCACAGGCGGGAAGCGGCGGGAGGTGGGAGGAGGTCAAGTCAAAGTAGAGGCACACACGCGCACTCACTCACACGCACTTGCTTTCTTGGTGGGTGCGAGACATCGATTGGAGCACGAGGAGATGGTGCAACAGGGGTGCCGATGCTTGGCTCTGCCTCTTTCAGCGATGGCGAAACAGTTAAATTAATCGCACTGTATATCAGCCCCTGATATTGTGGCTCCGTGGGTGAATACTGACTTATGGAAAAGCTTGCAGTATCCCTGCATTATCCACTAAGCAGTGCTAGAAGCCCCTGAGGATCCTGGTCAGACACTGTCTTAACCATTCGATTTGGGCCTAGATCCAGTACCGCCCGTTGAGCTATTAATTCAGGTGCCGCAAACCATCAACTGGCCGCCGGCTTCAGGTGAACATGAACGAACAAACGGCATCGTGCAGAATTACCCAGTGTATAATGCTCTACTCATGAGGTTCTCGATCCTACGTGAGGAGAAGAGGCAACTTTGGGTTCAAGACACCAACTGCAATGTGACGGCCTTATCAGGACAGGCAAACATAAGCCCGACCGTTATACGTTAAATGTTATACCCTACCAAACTCGATAGAGTTACAGCCTGTTTCCCCGAATCCTTGCTCAGTGAGTGTACTGTAGTTCTGTCCAACCATGATACAGAGTCTCGACAGTGGCATGAGTTTGCATACCAGACTTGGGCAGCCTCTGCAGAAAACGCGCGTCCCTAAATCCGAAACAACAAACTGCCGATGCAAGAGAAAAAGCTTGCCTCGCCATCGCCCCTCCATCTTCGAAGTTTAGGCTCGATTATTAAGAAGTAGCGCTTATAAATGTATTTACGCCGAATTCAATGTGCGCGACTTTTAGTTTCGGCTTTGTAATTAAGAAATGTTATCAGCAGGCCATTCCCTTTATTCTTTGGCTGTTAATGTCTGGGGCTTCATATTGGTGGCCTACATCAAATGGCGAATCACAATTCAACATTGAATCTGACCGTAGACTTCGCTTCTTTCTTGGCAACATTCACTTATACTTCACCCTGTCATCGGGTCTTTAACAAAGAGAAGATATATCATCTTAGCTCAACCGTTGTGGCATAATCGAGAACTTTGACCCACTGCGGGAGCATCATGTTTCTCAATCTTGTCATCTGCAGGTGAGCTGGACCAATATCTGACTGTGATATGAAGATTTTGCGACACCAGATATGAATTTCATCGTCGGGTACTAACTAGAGGATGTCAAATTTACACGTTGCGCGAAACTCGTGAGGTTATCCGTTTTCGTACGCTCGATCTCAACTTCTCAGTGGTCCAGTGACTTTGCAGTGTTTTCGGAATCCGAATATGTAAATTCGTTGTTGCGCATTCAACCTAGTCCTATGTTCTTTTTTGTATTGAGTATATCGATCTGTTTACCCTGTGGCAGTGTGTAATGGTAGACTCGTGTCGGGCATTTACAAAGGTTTCGCGCAAAATCGAAGTACTGCCTATTAATTAGAAGAATCCAGGGAAAGTGATACCTGTCCACAGTATTTGCCATAGATTGATCATTGACTGCTCAGTCGCTATGCTTTGGCAACATTGAGTACGTTGAATAGGTGCAGTACGACTTGTGTTGCTCCGGCGCCGCACAGGATTAGAGAACTCAAGACATTTCGTAACCCCTTGCATTGCTGGTCGAGGCTCTTCAGGGTAGCAGTCGTTGGTGAGGAACGGCTTACACCAAAAATCGCTGATCTTCCACCAAAGCCCGCCCGCTGTATTTCCTCACCCCCTAGGGACCTTAGCATCCAGGCCACGAGCTTCATTATGTTTCTCTTATCACTGAATCAGAACCAGCTGATGTCTCGGAAAAGCAACCGAGGATGGGGACCACAAGCCGCTCGATATTGAGGGTACCCGGGGTTGTGCTAGGCTAATTGAATGCTGTTGATAGCGAAAGCATTGATATTTAGTGATCTACCGGAAGATCTCCAGCGACAGTTCTACGTTAGATGCACGAGCCCATATCCGAGATAAAGAGATCCGGTAACGAATATCCAACGAATCTTGGACACAACAAATGTGAACAGCTTGAATAAGCTCGATAGCTTCGTGCCTCAACCGTAGGGCTGGGGAGCCCGTGGTTCCCATCAACTGCCAGCTGATGTGAGGACGAAGGATGCCGCGCCATTGCATTAGACGTTGGCTCGGCTGAGAACAACTGAGCTTCAAAGCCCGCTACTTGGTGGCCTTGTCCGTAAATTCACCACCGAAAGATGCAGTCAGAATGGCGGGCCACAAATCTCACCTTTCACTCGTCCGAGATTGGATAGGATTCAGAACGGAGAGGAACAGGTAATTTACGGACAAGACCGCAAAATACCATGTACGTACCCTGTCTGCGCCCCAGCATCATCAATGTCTCTAATCAGCCAGGCTGAGCAAGCCCAGCCAGTTGTCGGCTGGTTTCAGCTAATTTCAAAGTTGCTAAGACAGGATCGGCTATTTTTAGAACATGCGCTTTGTGGCAGATTCTTTGTCGTGTTTCGGACAAAAGACTAACCTAGTCGAGCGTTTTAGCCAAGTAACCTCAAAACAAGGGAGGAATCGCCTGAATGTCACCATTTGTGATCTTGCCAGAGATAGGGGCTTGAGAGGGGAAGTAACACAAACATATGCTTCGTTTTGAGTAATGATGCCGTTTGTTTGTTCTTCGTTGGCGGTCAGCAACTAAGCACCGAAGCAGCAATTCGGGACATGGTTAAATCTGACTGCTACGGGTTCTGGCGAACGAGCTACCATGGCCCAAAAGTCGTGCAGGTGAGCAGGCTTGCAGTAGGCTCAGCGGCTGATGTCAAAGGGAAAGGATCGTAAGCCAACAGGGCTGGGTGCGGGTACTCCTAAACGAAAGGTGATGGCTGACTGGCCTACAAGTTCCTGAGGCAGCCAGACTGCAAAGCCCGTGCCTTTGGAGGGAAATTAGGGACCATTGCCCGTACCGGACAACGATGCGCAGGGCATGTGGCGGGAGAAAGGGGATGACGATCTTCCAGCAAGCTGGCGGTTGAAGGAAAAGGGGAGTCAAATGGTATTTATGTGACTTGGCTTTTGGAACTCTGCGTTGCCCCCGCAGAAGCTGCTAAACTACACGCTGAAAGAGCAGAATACTGCAGAGTACTGTGCAACACAGTTAGTAACCACTCAGCAAACGGTAAGCGCCAGGCCCGAGCAGCAATGCAGATGCAAACCCGACAATTCTCAGCTTAGGCATCGGGCATCTCCTGTCAGTGGCATGCCCCGTTGTCTTTGGATGGACAACAATGCAAAGTGCCAGGGTCCCGTAGTTATCTCCATAATCTGTGGCACTCTAGTTCTCATTTCAAGGAACTTGGTTCCAGTGAACTGTAAGACGGGTTGGGAAAAAAAGAGGTCGATTGAACGGTGAGCAGGCCAAATGCTGATATTGCGGTGGCTGAAGTCTTCGCTATGAGAGTTGAACGAAGAACCAGCCGTCTTTTTCGCCCTGAAATGCTGGCTGGTTTTGGGATCAATGCTGACGAGACGATCTAGCGTTACTGTACGTACAGTATTGGTAGCCAGTTACACGTCTATTCGTACAGTGTAGATTGTAGATCTCTCGATAAGGTAGGTTACAGCCGCAAGCCTCTTGAGTCTGTTCTGCCCGTGAGAGATGCTTCAACGTGCAGAAAGCCAGTAAAGCTTGACGGCATGCCCGTCTCGACGCTCAGCCAGGTCAAAGGATATCTGCGCGTTAGTCGTCAACGACTGTGAATCGCCATCAGGGAACTCACCAGCCTAGAATGCACTGCAGTCAGATTCTCGTTTTTTAGAGGGCGGGTATCTGATTCTTGACAGGGATGGCAGCTGGAGATGGGATGGATCCTCGCCCCCCAAGTACCAACTTATGGCGGAGTGGAGTGGCTCAGCAGGCTTAGCGCGAGATGAGTCCCCTATTCTTACCTCTCTTTCTCAAGCTGTGAGCCCAGTCGTGGAGCAAAACGAGATTCGTTCCCAGGGCCTTTCATCAAAACATTTTCTCAGAGAAGAGGAGAAAAATAAACCCTGTCACTAGCCTTCTTCTTTGCCTTCATTATCCCTCTTCCCTCCTATCCTCAACTTCATCCTCCTTATCCTTTCCCCCCGCTCCAACTATCACCATTCCTTTGAGGCTGGCGCCTCAAGTTTCTTACTGTATCTGTTGACTGTTGCTGGGGCCAAGGTACTAACTAGAGCTACCAAACTGCCACTGCTTCTCAATACCTAGGTGGCTACCCGTGACCACCATTCGCATTTCCTTCCTCCTGTTTCAGCTCCTATCTCGACTAGAGAAAAACTCACAACACCATCTTCACTTCGCACCGCTATCGCTTTCGCGCATCATTTTATCCGAAGCTCATCGACTAGAATCCCAACAGTGCTGAGCGCCTACGGGAGCATAACTATTCACCATGGCGTACAATGGCCGTGATCAGGAGTATGGAGGACATGCTTTGCAGGACCTTCCTGCTGGCGGAAGCGTGAGTGCACATTCTTTGTCCATAGCTTAATGCTGAACGACAAGGACTAATTCTTATCAAGCAGTACCATCTCCCCCCTCAAGAGAACGACGAGGAGCAGGGCCGCGGTCTCTTGAATTCAGGTTACGACCAAGACCGACTTGGCGCCCGCACTCCCCCCGACCGCCCCGTCTCTGCTTATAGTCTCACTGAGTCCTATGCCCCTGGAGCCTCGTCAACCATGCCTGGCCAGGGACCTACTGGATATGGTGATGGAGGCAGCTTTGGTCAGTTTGGTAACCTTGACGCTGCTGCCCCTTTCCCTCGCCCCGACTCTGCCTTCGACCCCGAAGACAGCTGGGTTGAGCGACAGCAGCAGCCTCAGATGGGCGGTGGTCTTGGCCGCTCGAAAACCCGAAAGATTAAGCTGGTTCAGGGTTCAGTTCTGAGCATTGATTACCCTGTTCCCAGTGCGATCAAGAATGCTGTCCAGCCCCAGTATCGCGACGCTGAGAGTGGTACCGAAGAGTTCCATAAGATGCGATATACCGCTGCCACCTGTGATCCCAACGACTTCACTCTCAAGAACGGTTACGATTTGCGACCTCGCATGTACAACCGACACACTGAGTTGCTGATCGCCATTACTTACTATAACGAAGACAAGGTTCTTCTCGCACGAACACTGCATCACACCATGCAGAACATCCGCGACATCGTCAACCTGAAGAAGTCGACCTTCTGGAACAAGGGCGGTCCAGCTTGGCAGAAGATCGTTGTATGCTTGGTTTTCGATGGTATCGACAAGGCCGACAAGAACACCCTGGATGTCCTTGCCACTGTCGGCGTGTATCAGGACGGTGTTATCAAGAAGGATGTCGACGGCAAGGAGACTGTTGCTCACATCTTCGAATACACCAGCCAGCTTTCCGTCACGCCCAACCAGCAGCTTATTCGACCCACAAACGAAGGCACACAGAACTTGCCACCAGTTCAGATGATCTTCTGTTTGAAGCAAAAGAACACTAAGAAGATTAACTCGCATCGATGGTTGTTCAACGCCTTCGGCCGTATCTTGAATCCTGAGGTGTGTATCCTGCTCGATGCAGGTACCAAGCCCAGTCCTCGATCTCTCCTTGCTCTTTGGGAGGGGTTTTACAACGATAAGGACCTGGGAGGTGCTTGTGGTGAAATTCACGCTATGTTGGGTAAAGGCGGTAAGAAGCTCTTCAACCCCCTCGTTGCCGTCCAGAACTTCGAGTACAAGATTTCAAACATTCTGGACAAGCCTCTCGAGTCTTCGTTTGGTTATGTCTCTGTCTTGCCTGGTGCTTTCTCGGCCTACCGATTCCGAGCCATCATGGGCCGCCCGCTGGAACAGTATTTCCATGGTGATCATACCTTGTCTAAGATGCTTGGTAAGAAGGGTATCGATGGTATGAACATTTTCAAGAAGAACATGTTCTTGGCCGAGGATCGTATTCTTTGTTTTGAGCTGGTCGCCAAGGCTGGCCAGAAGTGGCACTTGTCCTATATCAAGGCTGCCAAGGGTGAAACCGATGTGCCCGAGGGTGCAGCTGAATTCATTAGTCAACGTCGACGATGGCTCAACGGTTCATTCGCTGCCACACTATACTCACTAATGCATTTCGGACGAATGTACAAGTCGGGTCATAACATCATCCGCATGTTCTTCCTCCACATTCAACTCATCTACACCACTCTCAACACTCTCTTCACATGGTTCTCTCTTGGTTCTTATTGGCTTACAACATCCGTTATCATGGATCTTGTGGGTACTCCTAAGCCTGCGTCCGGTTATCACGCCTGGCCATTCGGCGACACAGGTACACCTGTCGTCAATGCCCTGCTCCAGTACCTCTACTTAGCCTTCGTCATGCTCCAGTTCATTCTGGCTCTTGGTAACAGGCCCAAGGGCTCCAAGTTCACATACATCGCTTCCTTCATGGTCTTCAGTCTCATTCAGGGTTACATCCTGGTCCTCTCAGCCTACCTGGTTGTTCGTGCTTTTGACACGCCCATTGGAGACCAGATCTCGTTCGCCTCGACCGACGCTTTCCTCGACAGTTTCTTTGGCGGTTCAAGCGCTGGAGGTGTTATTTTGGTCGCCCTTATCACCATCTATGGTCTCAATTTTGTTGCCTCGTTCATGTACCTCGATCCCTGGCACATGTTCCACTCCTTCCCCTACTATCTACTTCTCATGTCGACTTACATCAACATTCTCATGGTTTATGCCTTCAACAACTGGCACGATGTCTCCTGGGGTACCAAGGGCTCAGACAAGGCTGAGGCACTTCCCTCTGCCCACGTCACCAAGGGCGAGAAGAACGAGGTTGTTGTCGAGGAAGTTGAGAAGGAGCAGGAGGATATCGACAGTCAATTCGAGCAGACTGTCCGCCGAGCTCTTGCTCCGTTCAAGGAGGTGGAAGAGGTTGAGAAGGCCGATGTTGAGGATGGCTACAAGTCTTTCCGAACAGGACTCGTCGTCAGCTGGTTGTTCGGAAACATTCTCCTTATTGTCTGCATTACCAGCGACAAGTTTGATAACCTCGGATGGGGTGTAAGTTTTCCAGATGCTATGCGATATGTGGTCTATACTAACAATTTGATAGGAACCTGCCACAGATCGCAAGGCGCATTACTTCCAGTTCCTTCTGTACGCTACTGCCGTGCTCTCGCTCGTTCGTTTTGCCGGTTTCTTGTGGTTCCTGGGCAGGACTGGTATCATGTGCTGTTTTTCGAGACGATAAGCTTCGTGCGTACCTACACTCGTTGTATTCGACACTCACACTTTTCTGGAGAGGCCAGGTACGGGAAAGTACTGGCACTTGTCATAGTAGACAAACTGGCTTTTTGTACCGGATACCTTTGTTATGTAACGTACGCTGGGTTTTGACTATTTGAGTTAATGGAGGGACATCCACAAAAGAGGACATTGGAAGTGAGGGTATTCAGACCAGACCTGAGCACGAGCAAATGCATCTCTATCTAGTCTTTTTCAGATTGGCACCTCCCCCTGGGGGTTTATGACGCATTTGAATGATATGATTTTTTTTTATAGTTAATATTGCCTTGTTGCCTGTGTTTTCTTCCATCATTGGCTACCTCCTTGGGTACTCACTCACACGACCTATCATGCGTCATTCCGGTGGCACCCTATCGCCTAAACTTCGGTGGGGTTCAAGGATTAGGCTTGTGGCTGCCTTACGCCGTGTTATCTTATCAAGCATCATCACCTTTTCCACTAAGCACGACTAGACCCTTCTCGCAACTGAGTTCAGCGCATTCACAACCAGAACCAATCTCTCAGAATCTTGCAGTGCTACTCACCCTACATTATCCTGTAACTTGAAATTTTCATAGTGCCTGGGCTCTCGCACTTCATTTTCTGTGATCTCATCAAGGGTCTTTCCACAGCGCATAACGACAGCCCAAACCTGGGCACCCCACATCCACGATGTTGAAGATATGGTCGATGGTGAGTTATCTACCGGCCGCTACCAGCCAGTTAGACACTGACAGTGGTATAGAAAAAGGAGCAGAAGGAGGCAGAGAACGCCGAGGGCCAGGCGGCAGGTGGCAAGAAGAAGAAGGTGACTGCAGCTCAGCTGCGCGTGCAAAAAGGTATGCTTCATCCTGTCCAGACCTTGACCCGTAGCGGTGTGTTTAAGATGAAGAGATTAACGTGTGCTGCAACAGATCTTTCAGAACTTTCCCTCGGATCAACGATGAAGACAGAGTTCCCCGACCCCGATGACATCCTTAACTTCGTACTCACGATCGACCCTGATGAGGGCATGTACCGAGGCAGCCGCTTTACCTTCGATTTCACCATAAACCAGAACTTTCCCCACGAGCCTCCCAAGGTCCGATGCCGAGAAAAGATCTACCATCCCAATATCGATCTTGAGGGAAAGGTTTGCCTGAACATTCTACGAGAGGATTGGAAGCCAGTGCTGAACCTGAATGCTGTGATTGTTGGCCTGCAGGTATGGAGTCCGGAAAGAAAAGTGTCTTGAGTTACTCAGACGTGAAATTCAAAGTACATATGATTGTGAATTAGTGACTAATATGTTTGCAGTTCCTGTTCCTCGAACCCAACGCATCGGACCCGCTCAACAAGGAGGCAGCTGAAGATCTACGAAACAACCGAGAGGGATTCAAGCGCAACGTGAGGACTGCTATGGGTGGTGGAGTAGTCAAGGGCAGGACATACGACAGGGTCCTGAAATAGATTTGGAATAAGACAAATAAACCGGAGTCCCAGGGATGGAAAACCAGAATGGACGGGCCGTTAAGATTTTGGGACGATACAACGACTTAATGGGTGTTTGAGACAGACAAGCATTTGATAACAAAGAGCATCGCGTGGCGTCTGATAAATCCATGATCTTGATTAGGCAATCCTTCAGCTTGCAAACTTTCCATGGTTGTTGATAGTGACGGGTTTTGGTTGAGAGGAGGGTCAATGGTGAGACCTGGGAGGCGGGGTAGAACCGACCTGAGCTGAGCTTGCGATGCCTGCTCAGGTGCAGATGATCCCAAGCTCACTTTAACCACCTAGCCTGTATTGCCTTTTTGAGTCAGAGGGAGTCTTTGGAGGGGGCTTTCTCGTAGTTCAGTGGTACTCTATTGGCTGGCGATATCTTGCTGCCCTGGCTGCCGACGTAAGATCAACGGCTCAAGACGAGCATGGCGTGGCTTGCCTGGTTTGCTTTATGGTCTCATCTACGCACGTGGAGTATAGACCATAACGTGGAGTCTAAAAATCTGAATTGAGCCTCATCCAGGTGCTAAGAGTCCGCAACCCGGAGTAAGTGGGGGTTTAAGGAGTCAACATTGAGCCAGATCTAGACTATCTTGTCTGACATATCGACCGGAGGAAGTGATATGCCCCCGATATGTAGCTTAAGGACCCCGAGCGCGGTGCAGCTGCCGTTGCCGCTCATAGATATGGTGTCGTGATGCTGAATTCGGCAGGGCCCTATTGGACAAGACGCCTGAATCGGCCGTGGTGTTGTTCGTCGGACGATATGCGGCTTATGAGCCCGGGGGGACTAGCAGAACTCCGAAAGCAAGAGGGCCCATTTCTTTTGAGGGTTACCCCGTCAAAGCATTAGCATTAGCTCCAAGTCGGGATAGCTTGAGATGGTGCGGGCGAGAAGTGTTCAATTTTGCCACGCAATTGATGTCAATTAGGGCTTTGATTTTGAGCAGATCTTTAATGAATTGGACTGTAAGAAGAGGAGCGAGCTTTTTATAGTGTATTATTACTGCCTATAGCTGTGTCTTGGGCCTTTTTCTTCTGGCGGTCAGATCTATATGCAACGGCATCCAAAAACGCACACGGAGAGCTTTGGTGGTTGGACAATATTAAGCCACCGCTAATTGGCCGAAACTTACGTGACTCAAGGTGAGAGAGAGTTCTCCAGGTCCAGGTATTGTCCACAGTACACATTTCCCCTCACTCCGATACGCTCTCAGTCAAGTCGCCTCTACCC
>JABEEM010001472.1:0-56068 GCA_013363185.1 Fusarium secorum | reverse complement strand
TAGGTCAGATCCACGGGTAGTCTCACGGAGATCCACCTCCATTCTTCTTTGCGGTGGAGACTGCGGGAAGCTCTACCACAGATTCATCCTAACATCTTGTTGGGCAGATGCAATCAAGTTGAATTTCCAGTAATATGGACTCAATGAAAATGCCTCCCCGAACTCTCTCCGGACATCGGAGACTGACCTACTTCGTTGACTATAAGTAGCCATGTGTATCCCTGTTATGGGTTGGACTAAGCCAACCTTCAACAGATACTCCTATCTTAGATAATCGTGTTTAAGACCTAACTCAGACCTTGTGACTCTTGTAACATTCAACATGCCTCTCCGAACCGGTGTCCTTACTACTGATGCACCCGCCCCAAGTCCTCATCTCTCTCAAGCAATTATCCATAATGGGACAGTCTACTGCTCAGGTTCATTCGGTATGGATCCCCAGACTCGACAACTGGCTGAGGGTCCCTATCATCAAACCGTATGTCCTCTTTTCTTCCCCCCAGACTATGTATTCGCTTTGTGTCCTAACCCTCAAGTAGGCGGGGGCTCTCAAGAACCTCGACGCCATCCTCAACAAAGCGGGAACAAGTCTTCACAATGCTTTGAAAGTCACCATCTTTATATTGAATATGGACCACTATGCTGAGGTCAGCAAAGCTTATCTCGAGTTTTTCATTTCAGATACCAAGCCAGTAAGCTACATATTTCGTCTCAAGTGCTGATTTGGTACTGATGATCATGGATAGAGCCGAACATGCGTGGCTGTTGCTCAACTTCCATTGAAGGGTGCTCATGTGGAGATGGAAGCCATCGCTGCTATTCCTGACAAGTCTAGCAAGCTCTAATAATCATGATCATTGTTTTCTAGCATCTCAATATGATGAGTATGATCACTGTCCGATTGATTCTCTGAAAGAGAATGCGAGAGCACTTCGGAAAACTACAACTTGACCAAAACAATGAGCTTGATATAGAACTTTATTAAACTATAATATTTCAAGCAAGTGTTGTCTTTGTATAATATCGGAGAAAGACTGTGTCAGTGTGCTTTCTGGGCGTGTTCAGGCCCTGTGATAACGGATTAACCATAAATCATTCTTAATCTCCTCAAGTTCCTGATCCTGCTCACCAAAGGCGGTTCAGCAACTAAACCTGTGGTCGAAGACGTATCCGCAAAGGTTTTCTGGAGCTCTGGTAAAAGCAGCTATCTAGAACCATCAATTTTAACCGACAAGACAGCCATTGAGTCCACTTCGCCAGGTAATTCTCGGAACACAGATATGCTCGACTTCACTTTGTTTGGAGTTCCTTGTACATCAAAGCCCCAGTTTGGAAATCTGTGTCTGCTTCTTTTTGAAGTTCATTCTTCGAAGGGCCAGTAAGAAGATTATTGCCGAGTATGAAGGAACCAGAAGAGTCTTGACACTATTCACTCTTTAGTCTTCTGGAATATGCTCAAGCTAGATATAGTCTTAGTTTTGGTACACGAGCAATATCTGATTCGTATTCGACGGACAGTGCTTCAACATATGATTCCTGATCTATGCATAGATTTATGATACTTCGGGGTATAGACTCGCCTCAGGCTGAAATATTACCGCATTAGGAAATATTTGGCTCGTCGGATCGCGTGCGGTACCGGTTTCCAATGTCGCGGAGCCGCAGGAATAGAGTTCACTAGCAATATAAGCAAAGTGGATTTTGCAAGTCGGCTTGTGCCCGAAGCTGTGAGTAGTCTTATATGTACCCTCTCAAAGAGAAGGATTGCAACTGATAATTTAGTAGCATCGAAACAGAAAATATCATCACTGTTATGAGAAGAGTGAACTGTGATGGGATTGTGTGGATGAAGGTATGTTTCTAAGCAGTCTGTATCTTTCGTCCCACGTAGATTCACTCTCCCAGCGGGCAGCGGGCATGAGTCCAAAATTGTGGCGTTCCCTATTGAGATAAAATTGCGGCTTTGCGGCATCTAATGCGACGCATCGTGCAACTTCCAGCGGCTCGGATCCGAATCCTTGACGCATCAACAGACAATCGACCTATCGTTACACAATAATCTCAGCACGCAATCGTTCCCCACGTTGTCGCAACAAAGGTCAGCGTAACAATGAAGTGCAAATCATCACGAAAAGGGCGATTCGTGAGTCAGTGTAATCAATTTAGAAGTATGGAGTCGATCTGATGTGATTTGATAGTGGTCTCATATCTCATAACTGTCTAAGATAAAGCCAAGCAATTCCCGCATGTAGATCACTCGGTTATATCCGCTCTTCACTCCAGTTCTTTATCTTTCCATCTGCAGATATGGGCGTCACAGAAGATTCAAAGGACCTTTCTAGGGTTCAAAGTCGGGAGAAGGAGGGAGAAACTGCTATTGTCTCGGAGAAGTATGCTGATGTTACGCTTCGTCTCGTTGAAGATTATGGCGATCAGTTTGGATCCTTGACGCCTGAGAAGGAGAAGAAGCTGCGAAGAAAACTTTACTGGCACGTGATGGGACTCTTATCAGCAATCAATTTACTTCTATTCGTATGTTCACCAGCGTCTCCCACTATGGATTTACTGACAGATGCAGATTGACAAGTCAACTCTTGGATATGCTGCCATCCTCGGTCTTTTCGAAGAAACCGAAATTAACAAGGCACAATACAACAACCTTGGAACATTCTTCTATGTCGGTATGTTTCAGGACCTTTATCACCTCTTCAAACCAAAACTTTCCTCACACTATACCAGGATACCTTGCTGCACAATGGCCCGGCCACTATCTCATGCAGAGACTTCCCTTTGGTAAATTCGTTGCCGGATTAGTCTTCATGTGGGGAGCTACTATCCTTCTTCATTGTGTTGCAACCAAATACGCCGGCCTTATTGTTCTTCGCATTGCCCTCGGAGCTGCCGAGTCAGTAGTCGTGCCAGCAATGGAGATGACAATCGGCATGTTTTTCAACCGCCACGAACAATCATTCCTCCAACCTTTCCTCTGGGTCACATCAGCTTTAGCACCAGTCTGCGCTGCTTTCATCTCCTACGGCCTTCTCTGGAGTCATAGCGCAGTCCTCCCCTGGAAGCTTTTCATGATTGTTACTGGAGGCCTTTCTGTTGTGTTATCTGTATTTGTCTGGTTTTTCTACCCAAACAACCCAGCCGAGGCTAGGTTCTTGACGCTGGAAGAAAAGGTTCACTCTATCAAGAGAGTGCACGAGTCGAGTCAGAGTTCTATCGAACAGAAGCAGTTCAAGAAGACACAATTTCAGGAGACGCTTCGGGATCCAGTATCTTGGCTGTTTGCACTCCAGGCTTTTACGCTCATGATGTCTAACAACTTGACATATGGCCAACAAAATCTCATTACTACAGCCCTCGGCGTAGATGCTCTAGGTTCAACACTTGTTGCTGCCGCTGGAGGTGGGTTTGGAGTCGCGGTTTGTCTTGCTGGAACCTTTGCGCTAAAATGGTGGCCTTCCAACCTCGCTCTCCACGGCCTTGTCTGGTGTATACCTGCTGTTGCTGGTGGTATCGGAATGGTCGCCATCAACTGGAACGAGAAACTCGGCATGCTTGCTTGTCTCCTCCTCGCAGGCCATACCTACGGAAACACTTACATCATCGCCCTGGGCTGGGCAACATCGAGTGCCGCTGGCTACACAAAGAAGCTTACCCGCAACGGCATGTTCATGATCGGCTACAGTGTTGCAAACTTGATTTCACCGCAAATCTGGGTTCCAAAGGATGCTCCCAGGTATTATGGTGCTTGGATCTCAATGATTCTTATCAGCTGGGTGGGAACCCCAGCGATTTTGTTCGTCATTCAGTTCATTCTTAAGAAGAGGAATAAGGAGCGCAAGGAGTGGGCGGCTAGTTTAAGCGAAGAGGAGAGACGCGCACATGAGTTTGGTGAGGTTGAGCAGCTGGATGAGAATGGCCAGATTGTTCGAAGAAAGGTCGACATTGCGCTGTTGGACTTGACTGATATTGAAAACAAGTTCTACATCTATCCTATCTAGAGTAGTCGGATCAGGTCTGGTCAAGATCTAATGCCCAGATCTATTTTAGTAAAGAAAGAGTTTCCTCCGATCACGGACATGTCTAGGTTCACAGAAAATCTATCAATAATTCAGATCCACCAGGTTCATGGTCCTTCTAAACACTATTTGCTGGAGTTTGCAGAGAGAGTCTCGACTATGTCTAACAGGAGAAGGTCTGGAACATTCACTCCAGATCAATGAAGACCACGCTGGCCTCGAAAAGTCGAAATCTGTCGGTAATAAGCATCGGCAAACCCAAACAGAGTCATTCTTCTCTCACAGGAAAGTGACTAAAAAAAAGGCGAAGCGTCGCACATGACTGACTCAAGCTGAATCCAAGTCAGGGGTATCCCCTGCACCAGATCTAAGACTCCCATGGAAACACCGATAAGCGTAGTGTTCGGTCCACGTGTCGCTTCTGTCAGAATCATTAGCTCGTGGCGGTGGCGGTCGCGAATGGTGAGACTATTCCTGATAAGCTTTCTTCCCGCTGGCTAGCTTGCAAAAAACACTCAGATTGGGAAATCGTTTCGGGGCCTTCTCCGTTCGTGGCTGGGAAATTCAATGGTCAATCTGCTTCATGGCTTACCCCTGTAATTTTGGAAATGATAATGGGTTGACGTGGTGCTGGCCTCGAACTTTATGAATCGTGATGGGATTGAGAGATCAGGATCGTGACACTTTGAGTTTGCTGGCAGTTCAATGGCAATTTGATCACCATTTAAACACAAATCATGAAACTTAGAATTAGAATGCTATTTATGAAACTCTGTTTAAACTCAGACATAAAAAAGGGGTTCAACCGTTGGGAACCTTATCGTGACATCGCCCTCGTCCCACAAGAAAAGCCTTCTTAGTAACGGTTCAATTACTCCAGCACGTCGTCACCAATGCTCTCTCATTGGTCTCTAGTCCAGGCCCAGACCTACCGTTCAGCTAAGAGACGAGATGAAATCTAGGGTCGTCCCACTACACCTTGCCTCTATTCCCGAAGGGGTATATTTCACCGTCTCCAAATAATTCTTCCGGCGCTATCTTCCGTCACGGCCAAGTCCCCTGGACTCATTTGAACATTTTATTCGACCGTTTTGTGTCGTTTGCTGTCTAGTCTTTGTACGAAATCGATAGTTTCTTAAATGCCACGTTCAGCTGCTCGTTGGCCGGCACTATTCTCAGGGTGTCGTAAGACTCTAGAATAGGGGACATAATAAACTGGTCAAAGAGTCCACTAAGCTCATCATGAGCTATCCTAAACTCTTCTAAATATTTCTGTCACTTGGGATGAAGGCTTTGCCATGCCCAAGACTACTTAGTCTGACGGGCGAGCCGAGTACTTCTAGACCGGGCGAAACTCATGGTTTTTCATAACCGAGAAGCTGGTGGCCTCTGGGGCTGGTATCAGATAAGAGAAGGGATGTTATATCAGTGTATGTAGCCCCTGTAGAATACAAGGTCTGACCACGTACTTTTGTCCTTCCCCCGCGTCCGTAACCTTTCGTGCTGTTGCGTTGAATCACGGCTCAACATGGCCAGATTGTCTGCCTGGCTACTGCTCCCGCTCGTCTGTGGGAGTAGTCTTGCAAAAGAAGGTTCTGTTGTCCCTGCTTTCGTTGATTCTTCCTCCAGCCATTCCACTCGTTTTTCTTCCCTTCATGACACTCCTTTGAACGGCAACGTTCCTGTTGCTCTCGGCGGTTCTTCGTCGTTCACTCCCCAAGTCAATCCGCTTGTCAAGAGATCGTCGGCATGCAAGCCAAGGCAGCCCCAGGGTGGTATTGGTATTGGAGCTCCGATCTTGACTGCGAGTGGAACCTCTACCACGGATGCTTCCGAGACAGTATCCCCTGGGACAACATCTGCTGCACCTAAGTCGGAGACAATCTCTACCATTGGAAGTGTCTCATTGTCTGAGACCCCATCGACCATTGAGGTTACACTCACTTCTGGCACCTCATCAGGACTTGCTTCAGAGACATCTCTAAGCTCTGCCGACGGCGACACCCACTCTTCATCAACTGCAGTGACAGCACAAGATGCTTCAACATCTACATTATCCAATGCCGAAACAGCTTCGACAGATGCAATTGGCGCCAAGTCAGCTACAGCCGCTTCCGACACCACGACTACTGGCCTGGCGACTGTGAACCCAACTACCACCGATACTGTTTCAGCCTCATCAGTTGATCCAAGTGCTGCTTCCGACACGACTACTGGCTCTGCCTCGACTTCATCTCTGGAGTCAAGCGCTGGCTCGGGTTCGACGAGTGGCTCCGCCACCAGCAACGTCGATACTACCTTGGCCTCTTCAGTCGATTCAAGCGCAACTTCGGACATCGCTCTTGGAACCACCACAACGGGCGAGATCTCAGCCTCTAGTAATGTAGCGTCGTCTTCTGAGTCAAGCGCTGGCTCAGGTACGACTTCTGGCTCTGCCTCCAGCGACGCCTCTACTACCTTGACCGCTCCGCTTGAGTCGAGCGCCACATCGGACGTCTCCTCTGGCTTCTTAGCAGCGAGCGAGACCTCGACCTCTGGGGATCTTACATCGTCGTCCGAGTCCAGCGCCACCCTGGTCTCCTCTGAGACGAGCGAGACTCTCACATCGTCTGGAACTCAAACTTCCGAGGCATCACACTCTTTGACCACCGAATTTCCTTCTTCTTTCACTTCTTCACAACAAACATCAGAGAGCGTGGCTTCAACATCGACTGACTCGCCTCTAGTACTCACAGTTGCCGCTGACGGAAGCGGCGACTACACTGCCATTAACGATGCTATCAAGGCAGCACAGACAAGTGGTTACCCAACCGTAACTGTTCTTGCTGGCACCTACACCGAGAACGTCGTCATCCAGGCTACTCCCACCGTCACCATCGTCGGTGAGGTTTCCAACAAGCGCGGTGTATCCTCTACACCCCAGGTCGTCATCAACAACGGTGGAAACGCCAACCCTGCACTGTCTTTCTCAACGGCGAGTGCTGCTGGTATCACGTGGAAGAACATCAAGTTCTCCAACACCCAGGCCGGAGGGTCTGGCGGAGCTGTCTTCCTCAGAGGCAGCAAGAATGCCTTCTACAACTGTCAGTTCTATGCTGCTGGTATCGCTGCCATCACTGGATCCTACGCTTCTGCCATCGTCGCCAACTCGTATATTGAGGCCCCTGACAAGGTCCTCTATAACTACCCCTCGCTCTACCTGTACGGAACCACAGTCACTGCTACCAACAGCAATGGTCTCATTGTCTACAACAAGGGCGGTCTCTCTGGTAGCACGCTCTACAACTCGACTGTCGTCTTCGATACCTGTGATGTCAGCCAGAAGAGTGGATCAACCAATACCCGCGTGTTCCTCGCCGCGGGCAACGGTGACGGCTCAGTTGCTGTCTTCCGTGATACGAGCATTGGAAGCTTTATCGCTGCTACCGGTGTCTACGTTGACACCAAGACGCAGTCTAAGCTGAACAGCTACATCGAGTTCGGCACTACTGGGGACGGAAGCTACTCCAACCACGTAGCGGACCGCTCCAAGTATGTGACTCTAGTCACAGACCCCAAGGACCTTTCTCCATATGAGATCTCCGCTTTCTTCAAGAGCGCTTACCCCAGTGTCGCGGTTTCTTCCCTCGATTGGATTGATCAGGGTGTCTTGAGTGCAATTCAGGCCAGTAATGCCAAGGACTTTAAGCAGGATGTTGAGACCACCACTTCAGCCGCTCCTACGACTTCAGAATCTTCCTCTGCGACCTCCGAATCAGCGACAACTACATCGGATTCGAAGAAGACCACTTCTGAATCAGTGACAAAGGCCGCTGACCCCGTGACGACAACTTCCGACGCTTTGTCTGAGACCTCATCTGCAACCAGCACTACTGAGAAATCCACTTCCGCCGCACCTACAACATCCTCGTGCTCGCTGCCTTCCGCTGTTCCCAGCACGGCTCTCGTCGTCGGTCCTAAGAGCAACCCTTGTGCCTCTTACGACACTGTCGCATCCGCAGTCGCAGCCCTTCCAGCTGATGACACCACCCAATACGTCTACATCCTTGCTGGCACATACCAAGGACAGGTCTCGGTCGTCCGTACCGGTGCTACTGTCTTCCGGGGTGAGACCACAGATGGTTCTTCTCCCAAGAATAACAAGGTCACCATCACTGCCAGAAACGCTGTCTTGTCAAGCAGTAGTGGTTCATTGGGTACAGCGACATTCTCTGCCAGCAAGTACGAAGCCAAGCTTGTTTCTTTCTACAACATCAACTTTGAGAACTCATTTGATCCTACGACTAATAACATCGCTCTTGCTGTCTACGCTAAGGGAACAAAGGTGGCTTTCTATGGCTGCGACATTGACTCGTCTCAGGGTACTCTCTACCTAGACTACGGAAACTTCTTCTTCAGTCACTCGAAGATATCAGGAACCACTGATTTCCTATGGGGACAGGGCGCTGGTTACATCTACAACTCTGTCATTGTGTCTCGGGGATCTACCACTGGTCAAGCTATCGCCGCCTACAAGTACCAGAACCAATATGGCGGCTCAAGACTCGTGTGCGACCTCTGCGCGGTCGTCCCTGAGTCAAGCTCTGTTCCTGAGGGAAGCACATACCTTGGCCGTGATTACGTCAAAAATTCCAATGTCGCTTTTGTCAACTCGTTCCTCGATGGGCATATCGCAGGCGCTGGATGGAAAATTGCTTCTCCCAGCACTTTCACCGGTACCTTCACTGAGGGTAACAACACTGGTCCTGGCTGGGACTCTTCTGCTCGTATCTCTGCCGCAAAAATCGCCAGCGATACTTCTTCCTTCAGCGCTGCCGGCATTTTGGGCAGCGATTCTTGGATTGATAAGGCTGCCATTGCCCCCTTCCAGGGATGGCCTGGCTCTGTGTACGGCAAAGACGCTGCTAGCACCACAACTACTTCAGCTGCAACTACAGCCTCTAGCACTACAAGTGCTACTGCTGCGGGCGCTACTCTGACCGTTGCTCCCTCTCCCACTGGAAATGAGTACAAGACTGTGGCCTCTGCCCTCGCTGCCATTCCCAACGACGGCGATGACTATACCATCTTTGTCAAGGCCGGTTCGTACAACGAGCAGCTTACTCTCACTCGCTCTAGCGGTCATGTTACCATCCGCGGTGAGACGAGCTTTGAGAATGACTTCACCAAGAACGAGGTTCTCATCTGGTTCAAGCTGGGCTACTCGACTGGTGCATCCCGCAACGAAGAGACTCCCGTTCTCTTCTGGAAGACGACTTCAGCTTCTTCTGGTCTCTCGCTGTACAACCTCAACTTCACCAACACCTATCCTCAGACTAGCGACACAGCTGCTCTCGCTGCTGACTTCTTTGGAAACATGGCTGCGTACGGATGTGCATTCGATGGCTTCCAGGATACTCTACTTGTCAACCAGGGTATTCAGGTCTTCTCTAACAGCTATATCGCTGGATCAGTGGATTTTAGTGAGTTCTTTTCTTTTCTGTTACTCTGTTACTGTTCATGCTGACAATATTTATAGTCTGGGGCTACAGCAAGGCTTTCTTCCACGGGTGTTATATTGCGTCCAACACTGCCAATGCCTATATCACCGCCAACAACCGCAAGAGCTCTTCTTGGGCCGGCGGCTTCGTGTTCGATAAGTGCAAGGTCACATATACCGATAGCTACGGATCTAGTTTTGGTACCACATCACTCGGTCGTCCTTGGTCCCAGTATGCCCTTGTTGTGTACATGAACTCTTTCCTTGACAAGCACATCTCTCCACAGGGTTGGGCTCCCTGGTCTTCAAGCAATCCCCAGACATCGGTAAGTTCAGATGAGTTTAGAGGAGTTTAGAGGAGACTCCTCTAAGTTGACCATACGGCTTGCTGACAACTTTCTTTCCAGAACGTGCTTTTCGGAGAGTTCAACAACACTGGCCCCGGAAACTGGACTTCGTCTAGAGCCAGCTTCGCGACGAAGCTCACCGAGTCACAGGCCGCTGCATACTCTCTCGGGTCGTTCATTGGAAGTACCAGCTGGCTTGACATGAAGGCTTACAACCTTGTCCCCAGCTACGCCATCGACGGCTCTGACGCAGCCACCGATCCTGAGACCGACGACACCTGGCCAGTGCATCCTTCTGATGGCACTACCCCTCCCAAGGGTGCTGTCACTGTGTCTGTTGGAGGAGAAAAGTCAGGCTCCTACTCCACTCTTACCGATGCTCTCAAGAGTCTCCCCAAGGACTCGACACCTCAGACCATCTTCATCTATGCCGGAACATATGAGGAGCAGGTACCTGCTATCAACCGCCCAGGACCTGTTACTATCATTGGATACACTGAGAGCGACCCAGGAAAGACCTATGCTAGCAACCAGGTCACCATCACCCAAGCCAAGGGTCTCTCGGTTGCTGGTACCATCCCCGCTGGTCGCAGCAATGCCGATACAGCTACTATCGCCACAGCCAGTACCAAGATCGCCTTTTACAACGTCAAATTCGTCAATTCTGACAATTTGGATGGCGCGACACCAAGCTATGTCACTCTCGCTGCCAGTATCTACGGAAATGACATCGGTTTCTATGGCTGCTCCTTCATCGGCTGGCAGGACACTCTTCTTAACGGCGCGACAAATGGCTACCAGTACTATGAGAGTTGCTACATAGATGGAGCGATTGATTTCAGTGCGTTTTGTTCTTTTCACTCCCTTGTTGTTAATACTGACGTTGGTGCTTCTAGTCTGGGGATACAGCAAGGCCTACTTCAAGGGTTGCACACTGGCTGCCAAGCGCGCCAAGTCAGCCATCACAGCACAGAGCCGTAGCAGTGCAAGTGCGATCGGTGGTTATATCTTCGACCAGTGCCTGTTCACTGAAGCTGCTTCAGCTACTGTGGATCTCCAGGGGCAGGTCTATCTTGGCCGACCATACAGCGCATATGCTCTTGTGGTCATCAAGAACAGTTACCTGGACAGCATCATTCAGCCCGCTGGTTGGAAGATCTGGTCTACAACCGATCCTCGCACTGATCACATCACTTTTGCTGAATACAACAACGAGGGTCCTGGAAGCTGGGAGAAGAACACGGCAGCCCGAGAGGCATTCGGGTTTGCTACACTTCTGACATCGGATACTTACTCTCTTGAGTCTGTTATGGACAGCACTGACTGGATTGATATGACCTACTGGGACTCCATTACAACGCCTCAGCCCAGCACTGTCACACCAACCCCTGTCCCCACTGCTCCCTACAGCGGAAAGACTCCTCCTGCCGGTGCCTACATTGTCTCCAAGGATCCTATCGATGGAGTCACGACTTATGACACCATCCAGGCTGCCATTGATGCTCTGCCTCTTTCCACCAAGGTCACCCCTACTGTCTTCATCTATCCTGGCACATACAAGGAACAGATCGTCTTCAGCCGACCTGGAACAACATTCTTCATCGGTTACTCTGAGTCTCCCGAAGACAACTCCAAGAACCAGGTCACCATCACATATGACAAGGGCATTGACACCCAGGCTGAAGCATCTAACTCTGACTCGGCTACCTTCTACGCCACTGGTAACTACTTCCAGGCTGTCAACATCAACTTTGCAAACACCTTCGGCACTACCGCCAAGTAAGTCTCAATCACCCATAGGAACTCCACATCCACTAACAGACATACAGCTACGCTAGTCTTGGCTTTGCAGTCAAGAGCAGCAAGTTTGCCTCGCTCTATGGCTGCCAGGTCTATGGTAACCAGGATGCCCTGCTCGTCAACGGTAATCTCTTCGCATACAACTCCGTATTCACAGGAAACATCGATATGATTTGGGGATCTGGAGCTGGATACTTCCTCAACTCTACCATTGCTCCAAACAGAGACGGCATCGCGTTGACAGCGAACAAGAAGGGTACCAATACTGGACCTTCTTGGGGCTTTGTTTTCGATCAGTGCACAGTCTCTCCTGCTGGTGGCGCTTCTTACTCCAGTATCTACCTCGGTCGACCTTGGGATCAATATGCCCGCGTTGCCTACATCGAGTCTGAGCTGGGCTCATGTGTGGCCGCCGCAGGTTGGCAAGCCTGGACCAAGGCCGATCCTCGAACAGCCAACGTCATCTTTGGAGAGTTCGACAACTCTGGCCCTGGATCTTCCACTAGCCAGCGTGCTTCTTTCTCTAAGCAGCTCACCAGCGAGGACGTTGCACAGTTTGAGCTGGGCACTTTCTTCACTTCCACGGCCTGGATCAACATGACCCTCGTTGACGCGACGCCTTTTGTTGCGGGTATCGCTGCTACTCAGACATACAGCTCCACAACTGTCTACACCACACAGACTGTGACAACGTCTCAGACAGCTTTGGTCACCACCACCGGAGCCGATGTGACTGTTACAGAGAAGTCTACTTCTACTCTGGATGTTGGAACCACTATCACGCCTGATCCTACCACCAAGACCAACACTGAGAAGAGCACAACCACTCAGACTCAGCAGATCACTCAAGGTGACAGCGTGGTCACTGTCAAGTCGACTGACGTTGTGGATGTTGGCAAGACTGTCACTCCTGCTGACGTTACCAAGACTTCAACCAACGTGGTTGCCGCGACTGTCACTTCTTGGATCACAACTTCTGCCAAGGCTGTTACGACAACTGTATCTACTACTGCGGTCACAATTACTCCCAAGTCAGTGACTGTGGAAGAGACCGACTTCACAACTGTCTTTGCTACCAGGACTTCAAGCCCCAAGGCTGTCACTGTCAAGAGCACTACCACTACCACTATTGGCACAGGCGGTACTACTACCACGTCCCTGAAGGCTACCACTGTTGTGTCTACTGTTGTCACGACTTCAGTCAAGACTGTCTCTAAGACCACAACACTCAAGTGTATCCCAACCCAGGACAAGCGTGATCTCGGCGCGGCCGCGGTTCTCAAGCCCCGAGCTGCTATTGTCTTTGGTAACCCTTCTTTCGACCTTTCCTCTGGCCTGACCCGCCGTGATCTGGACCTTGGCTCCATCAATCTCGAGGCTCGCGCCGAGGCTCTCCGAACAGTCACAGTCACCGTGGTCTCGACCTACACCACTAACGTCAAGACCTCTACCGCCACAGTCCCTGGCAGCACAACGACAACAGAGTTGATCACCACCAAGACAATTGGAAAGACGAGCACATTGAAGCCCGTGACTGTCGTAGAGGTGTCTACATCTGTCGCCACGCGTTTCGCCACAGTTACTATTCCAGGATCTACTTCTACAACTACAGAGGTCATCACCAAGGAGTCAGGCAAGACTACTACTCTCAAGGCCGATACCACTACAGTCGTCGTCGACGCTACATCTGTCGTGACCGAGAAGAAGACCACCACTCTTCCCGCAAACACAGTCACAGTCTACAAGACTCTCACCCAGACTCTGGCCGCAGGAACTGTCAAGGTTACTTCGACCAACACCGTCAAGAAGACATCCACTGTTACCCTGAACCAGCAGACTGTCACAAGCTGGGCTACGGTGAAGACTACTCTGCTGCCCTCCAGCACAGTCACGGAGCGAAGCACCGTGTCCAAGGTTACCACTTCTGTGGTCAAGTCGACAAAGACGAACTGGGCTACCAAGACA
This sequence comes from Fusarium secorum, assembly GCA_013363185.1. Classification (NCBI taxonomy): domain Eukaryota; kingdom Fungi; phylum Ascomycota; class Sordariomycetes; order Hypocreales; family Nectriaceae; genus Fusarium; species Fusarium secorum. Next base: position 42,449 of record JABEEM010001472.1, on the reverse strand, counting down.
AGCAAGGGCGCTGCTGCTTGTACCAACTGAGCCGGGGGATTTAATTCATTATAGCACACTCGTGCGACATAATTAGTCAATTTAGCCATAATATTTACTGTAATTTTGCCCATGTTGTTTCAGGGACGCAAGAATTCTCGACGCCTCTGTCCTAAGTGACAAAAAGATTTATGTAAGTTTAGTATAGCCTTAGTGAGCCTTTAGACTAGGTCTTTTTAACACCCTGCTAGGTTTAATTTCTCTGCATGCCCTCTCGTTTTCGCTTCGTGACTCAGTGCCATGCGATACCCATATCGTGGAGCTGGAGATCACTTGCAGATCTTAAGCTTTGCCTGAGCGTAAGTGACTGTGCACAAGCTTCGATCGCAAATCGCGGCGGTATAATAATTGCTATGTTGTGCGTATCAACACTGCAGCCATTCATTACTCTCCCCGGGTATCGGTCTTTGCACCGGGAAAAGTGGAACACTCGGCGCCAATATCACCGCCATAAATTGGGGATTTAATGTGTGATATGGGGGCAGTCATTCAGAATTGGAGACATCGCTTATGGAAATCCCACATTCCGTCGTTATCAGCGTTACTAACTTAAACTCTCCGGTTAAATGCAGTTATAATCCATTAGCGCCAGGCGCATATTTAAACTCTCGGGAGTTTATCCTCACCTGGAAATACCTGAGGATAAAGGATCTGAAGCCTGTTGGCGGTTTGTCCTGAAGAAAAGGCACAGTTAAGATTAGAAACCCTTGTGTTACAAAGCAAATTACCCGGATACAACAAAATCAGCCACTACGATAATTTTGTACAAAAAAAGAGAAACGCCATACTTAAATGATCGACATCGGAATGATCCTCCGACAGCCTGGATAAAAACACCTGTGCTACAAAAACAGTCCCATGCAGTGAGATGCTGGCTGGCTGGCGCAATACGACCCTACGGATACGGATAACTGCGTGAGCTGAAAAGATGAAGAACACATGAAATACGAATAAAAATGTCTCTGTCATGCCTCGGTAGAGTTGTTTATTGTTCAAGTTAAGCTTATGATATGTGGAGATACAGCCGGTCGATCATCAGAAGGAATGAGAACAATTCACATGAAAATACACGTAACCAACTGATTAAGTTAGGACCAGAACCTGCGACGTGTCTTGCATGATTATCCAAAATCTTACTTCACATTTACCTTACGGATAAGACGGCATCATTCCTGAGACTGGGGTTGGTAGATCTTCATCTGTGAATATCCCTGCTGCCTGTGCAGGCCTAGACTGAGCAAAAGGTCCCCTGCGGTAGATTTCCCAGCGTCTATTGACTATTTCGGTCGGTGAGATTCTCCACTGTCAGCCGTGTTTTGAGCCCTGTGCATCCTCACCGCAGCATGTGTTCTGGCTTCCGATAGGCCTTTTATTTTGTTGTTGGTCAGGGATGCTGCTTGTTGGCTTATTGACTGTTTCACCTGACAGGTGAATGGTGAGAATGGCAAATGATCACAGGTGAGAGCGAGAGACTGTAGTTGTGGAATACCTCATATCATTAGAGATTCATTTCATTATACAAGCGTCAAAATGTTCAGGTCATATATCCATGCAAAAGTGTGTCCTTTTTACTCCGTCCAATCGTAATATTCCTTTTCGCTAGACCAAACGCTCATATACAAACTCATGCAATGCCCTGTAAGATGTTCTGCAAGACATCGCGTCCAATACCCACCACTTAGACGGTGTATCGGAAGAAGGTGGCGTTGTCGCCGGAGTCCTGCTCCAACTCCTTCTCAGCGCGGGTGTACTCATGAGGAGCCTTGTGAGTCTGGTCACGGCGAGCGTTCTCGCGTCGGAGGTACATGGTCATGAGGATGCTGAGAATGCAGCTCATGGTAGTAGTGGCGACCAGAGTCCAGTGACCGGAGCGGTAGTTGGGAGCATCATCCTTACGGTAGACGAAGCCAGAGACGGCACCACCAAGGTTACCCTGTTAATGAGATGTTAGTGAAACTGTGGCTGGATATGTCTGAGACATTGGGATAAAACTTACGAAGCCGACGTGCATGGCAATGCCAACACCACGCTTGAGAGAACCACCAATGTTGTTGCCGTTCCAGGCGACACCTTGGGGAACGTTGGGGTAGATACCGCAGGTGATGAGGAAAGCGGCGAAGTACTTGGCACCGTGGGATTCAACAGTAGCAAGAATGATGAAACCAATGATACTGAGAGAAATGTTAGCAAATGAGTTGTTGTGAAAGTGCCAAGTCGGGAAGATCTCCCGTTCTAGAATCTTGGCAGGTTGGAGAATTACTTACGCGACAGCACAGAAGAAGATCATGTAGATACCACGCTGGCCATGTCTATCAGCAGCGAAACCACCACCGATGGTGAAGAGACAAGCGACGACGTAGGGAGGAACAGACATAAGCTGAGCCATCTCGTTGGTGTAGCCGAGACTCTTGACGATGGTGGGAAGGAAGATGGAGATGGAGTAGAGAGGAGTGTAGATTCCGATGGTGATCATCATGTGAACCCAGATCTTCCAGTCCTTGAGAGCATCCTTGGCGAATTTCATGTTGAAGGCATCAGAGAGAACAGATCGATCCTCCTCGAGACGTCGGAGAACCTCCTTGCGCTCAGAGTCGTTGAGGAACTTGGCAGTGTCGGGGTAATCGTACATGACAAAGAAAGCCATGATAGCAAAGACGAAAGTGATGAGACCCTCAATGATGAAGATCCAAGCCCAGCCATCAAGATCACCAAGACCATCCATCTCCATGACACCACGAGCAAAGAGGCCACCGAAAGCACCAGCAGCAGTAGCGGCAGAGAAGAAAATAGCCATGCGGAGACCGCACTCATGTCGCTTATACCAGAGAGTAATGTAGTAAGTAATACCGGGGAAGAGACCACCCTCAGCGAGACCGAGAGCCATGCGAGTTGCGAGGAAACCACCAAAGTTCTTGGTAATACCCATGAGAGTTGTGACAATGGCCCAGGCGATCATGATGCTCGGGATCCAGATGGAGGGACGGAAGCGCTTCATGGCCATGTTGGAGGGGATCTCGGCTGCGACGTAGAAGGGGAAGAAGACGGCGACAGCGATCTTAGATGCGTGTTAGTACCTTGCATATTCCCGGCAGATTGGTAAAAGTCAAGGTTGTACTCACGTTGTAATCCCACTTGCCGGTCATGCCAAGGGCCTCTTCGAGGCCAGCGAGCTTAGCATTACCGATGTTGGTACGATCGAGGAAAGAGAGGAGGTAGAGAAGAGCCAGGAAGGGAAGAAGCTTGATGTCCATCTTGCGGAGGAGGCGCTTGGTGGCAGGCCCATCGAAGACCTCCTGGGAGGCATCCTCGTGGAAGGAAACGGCCTTCTCATAGTCGACCTTTTCGGTTGATGAGCTGTCAACCTGACCAGAGGTCACCGTGTTGTCGTGTTGGTGAAGCATTGTGACTTGTCTCGACTTGGGATGATGGGAAGAGAAAGGGATCAAGTGAGAGTTGTTTGTCCTCAGGGAAGGAGATGAGAGAGGATGCTTCTGATCTGAAGAACAAGAACAAGAACTGGGGAAATAGTCTGGGGAAGAGCCCACTCTTTATACCAGAGTGAATAAGAGAGGAACAGAACAGAAGAGACAGTGGCAGTCCATGATACAATACAACTTTACCTACCGTACCCCAGATCAATACTCGGGGTGTCTGTCTACAACGAAACTGCCACTGGCGCCTGTCAAGGTATAGGCCCTTGTAAGCAAGCAAGCCCAGTCCCATTTTCGAAAAAGCCTCCGTCGTATAAAATCCGCTTTCCGCACGAACGGCAACTAAGCAAGGGTTATTTTAGAGTGGCCTACAAGGTGTGCAAGAGAAAGATAGAGTGTGTTGCCCAATCTCAAAAGGCCCAGATGCGACCGGCCAACACCTCCAACTCCAATCTTTACAGGGGTCGACCAACAACTGAACTTGAGGGAGAAAACTCCACTCACACCTTTGTTTTTTTTATCCCATGTTATCTTGGCTTATACTGGTACTGTACGTATTTTACCCCATGTTGTCTGTCTTTTCCCCCGCTCGGAGACCAATCGCCGGGCCCCCAAAGAAACATGCACCTACTGTAATGCCAAGGAAGAACGCCCACACTTTGTCTAGGCCCTGCTGACCAGGGAACAGGAGAAGTGAATGGGGATAGAAAGAGTCTCGGCTGAGAATACTCGAGGTGGCCTCTTTTTCCTCTGCTTACAAGGATGGACCGGTTGGTTGGGTGAACACTGAATTGTTTCATTGTACAATGAGCGCCAAGTGAACAAGAGATATGGTCTCTGCCGATCTTGTGTGATGGTTCCCAAGAGATTTTCCAAGCCCATCAGCCAAGCGTGACAAAAAAGCTTGACACAGATTTCTCATGTATGCCAAGTCGGTACTGGAGAGTTATTGCAACCCCGACAGTTGCAGGGAGGGAACTGCGCCGCCAGACGTAGAATGCAATGGGACAAATCCCCGCTCCCATTTTATTTCGGGAGCATGCGACGGTATGGCGTATTGCTCAGTCGGAATTGAATATGCCAATGCTGATACAGAACATCGCCGTCTCTTGTTTGGTGATCTCTGAACAACCCTGTCTAGACTGCTTGTGTCTCGTGGGCGATCTCCATTAACAACATCGTACCATGATGGGCCTACCGTATGTCATTCACTGGAATGGCAATCTACCTACTACTGACACTGACACTAACACTGACACCTTGTACCGTAACCGTGCGTCACCCACGGACCCCGAGAAAAGCAGGCTGTCGTTGTGTCCGAGATGTGTGAGATGATAATTTGCCGTCCGTCCCGACGGGCCCTGATGGTGCAGTTGCAGGCAGTATTGGATGCATCAAGACACATGGCAAGGCATCCACTACGTGAGGCATAGTTATCAAGTCTGCATATTTCCACGTGTATGCATCATAACATCCAAGATAAGGCAAACATACGCCGTACGTACGTAGTAGTGAATCAGCATAGCATCACAGCGTAGTACATTCATCTTGTCAGGCACGAGGTTTCATCACGTATCTTCCAAGTCAAGTGCCTAGAAAACGCCCAGCAGATTTACCAGATCCCGTGGCTTCGAGAAGAAAAGAGCCTCATCTACATTGCTTCACTTTACTTCCTCGGGGGGCTTGCTTCAACGGCTTCGGCTATCTTGACAGCCGTAGCTCATATCGGATCAATGGAAGCTCACTCTTTTGGACCTAGTGTGAGTCTATAGGGTTGATCTTGTCTTGAAGAAGGAAGAGACTGGGACAAAAGGTGAAATGCGCTTGGGACGCCACCACATGGCAAATACGCGCGGCGTGAGATCGGTGAGGGGAAAAGATGTGTGTGGGAGAGAGAGATAGCTCTGATACGAGAGGGGAAGCATAAGTTACAGGTTAATGTTAATGTTAATGTTATTTAGTGGCCTTTTCTGGCTCTGTTGGTTGGTGCGAATGAATGACCCCAGATGCGCTGGGCTGTAGTGCCGGACCAATTTTGCGGGGGAATTACCCACCCAAAACTCGACTGTTTTAGGCCGCTTACAGGATCCGGGCTGATTACCGCGCTGGGCCTCCAGTGGGCCACTCTCGTCTCTTTTCAGGGCCCTCCGCCGCTGTCTTTTGTCTCACTGGCAGCACCCAACAGCTCACTTTCGCGTCTCCACGACCGGTCGACTCCCGAGCTGGGCTCCATCTAACATAGAAAATCCGGGGGAATATGGAGATGAAGAAGAGATTCCGGGGAAAAGCAAGATGAAGATTCTGGGGAAGCCTGCTCGTACGGGAAAGAACGGGGTTGCATTTTGACAGCTTCAGATTGAATCTCATCCTCTGTATCCGTATTTACTCGATACGTAGTGCCAGATCTGATGCTTCCATTCTATGCTTCCATCGATTTGGAGACTCTTAGTGCACTCAAGCTCCGCACGTCCGGAACATTAATACCCTCGGCTAAAGCGACAAGACTGCAACATTCTCCAAGTTACTCGCACTCTCTCCTCTCCTCTTACCGCTTAATCCCCCCTTTAACTTTGGAGAAAACAACACCTCTCGTTACGTACACCAATGGAATCCCCAAAAACATGGAACAGACAAAAGGAGATGGAGGGTGGCCCCTGCTTAGTGCCTACAGGGATATGACCTCACGGCTAAGATACCGGATGTGCGCTTCTGGCTTTTGTTGAGCGTAAGCGGAGACTCCTCCAAGGCAAACCAGACACACAATCTCTTTTCTCATCACATGGCACTGGGGTTTCTCCTCATAACTTAGGCAGCTTAAGGTAAAAGATAAGCTTCATGGCAGTTCTCCACTGATCCTCCACGCCGTTCTTTATCCTAAGGAATAACTAAGTCAAGTTAGAGTACGTACGTAGTGGACTCGGTAGATATCCACGGATGAGTGAGAACCTTGTTTTGTCATTGTCTTCTAATCACTACTTTCTCATATGATGCCATGTTTGTGGATACATGGTCTGAGATGACTCAAGTACCGACAGAATGAATCTACACCTCATCTCTCAGCATCTGCTCTATCTTGTCATCTAAAATCTCACCCCTTCGGTATTGTCCTCCGTCTCCACTACTCCGCACTCTCAACTCTCTCTCCCAGGCTTTACCCCAGCATCTGCCACTGCCACCCGGAGAACATGACCTTTTTAGGATTGGGGCATTTCCTCTCCTCATGCCATTTGCCTAAATCTGACTTTTCCTGAGTCTTGGCTCTTCAGCCTTTTCTCTCTCCATGACTCCCTGTCCCCCCAATTCGTAACAACTGCCCCCAATATACAATGAACGAGAGCGTATGGCACCATCTCATTGCTTCACACCACCAATTGCCCAACCTATCACTGGTTAACATTCCCCTGATGAGATGCCTGCATAACCACGTTTCATAGCCCCCCTCCATCTTCAAACTTTTCTTGGTGCTATCTTTGCTTTGTGAGGTCAGATCATTCCGCACTATTCGCCATTGGCTGTTCCGCACATCGTCACATACCACATGCTATTTGACGTCGTTATCAATGGGCTTTTCGTCTTATGCGTTGAGCTCTTGGCGGAATGTCTTCGATCCTTCTTTTACTTGTTCTGTTTGTGATACGTTTGCTTCGTCGGACAGCCGGATGGCGCACATCCTCCATGCAGCATCACAGCCACGTCGCTTGTTCTTGTTGCATCGTTTCGTTGGGGTTCAACGTCGAGGATGATCTTATGCATCGTTCATCATATGCGCCCGTAATCGTCAGCGCTATCTATGCCCACGTTTTTGGCATGTGGTATCTGCAGATCACCAACGTGAATGTGCCATTCCGTCCTGTTGGGTTCGTATCAACCTTTGCTTGACACTCACGATGGTGTTATCGTTCGATAACACCAATACCCTATACCAAACTCCAACTCTTGGCTCTCCCTCGTAATCCGACCTATCCGTATGGCTTAGCCAAGAAAACAAACTTGGAATCTCGGCCTCTACCCTAGCCTGCCTAGTAATCTAGATTTCGGGAGCGGGGATAATAGCACGGAGAATTTCTCCTCACTCAGTAATCTCAGTCTGGTTGCAAAATTTGTTTAGTGACCTCTTGCTGCGCCGGCATCCCCGGGCTTGTTGCCGACTCTCATCGGGACCGAGTCCTGTAAGTTACACACCACTTCGGCCATCAATGTCCAGACTCAAATCTCCTCCTCCTCAAACTTCCCCACGTTTATCGTCTCATTACCCCGGTTTCAGCTGGGATCATGGTTGCCTTGTATTAGTGCAAGCCCTGCGCGGCTAAACTTGTCCTTTTGTTTGTTGCTAGTCTATGGCTTCATAGTGCCTAGCTGTATCGCAAATGACAGACTTGATATCGTTCTTCCTCGGATTTATTCGGCTCTCAATTTTTCACTACACCATCATGGTCCTGATCTGCTCCTCGGTGAAGCTCCGAAAATAAACTAGAGATATTACCGTGATGGAAGTTTGCTTCCGATGGCTTAAGCCATTAATGAAACGATATTGAGCAAGAGGAATGATTGTATCTTGTTCTGATTGGCTATCTTTCACGGCTGGGCAGTGGACCAACCTACCCCCAGGATGTCTTTTGGGGGATCTGGGGAAGTCTGGGGCACGCTTGGACTGCATGACAAGATCCAGCTCGTAGATCACTTCGAATACCCCTTTACTGGCAATAACTATACTTAACCAAGGGCCGAGGTGCTCGCTGGCTATTCGGCTCAGATGTTTCTTCCGAGAATGCAGCACAAGAAGCCACAATCGGTCGATTCATTGGATCATGGAGGCAAATCAATCACCTATTTCATGTTTCAAAACAAGTTTTGGAGCAGGGCTGAGCCTTTCACGCCATCTGTCTCGGTCTAGACTTGAAATCCTGGCGGCCTCGCCTCCAGTAAGGCCCTGAACGGTGCTTACAGATGACCACCAACAGCTGGCAATAACGGCATTACGGGAGCAGAATTGGGACTGAACATTCAGCTTGGATGCTTGAATCTAGATTTACACACAAAGTGGCAAAACTTCTTTGATTCACTTCGGCTGGTCTTGCCTTGAATGAAGTAGGAGAATCAAGACAACATGACAAAAAGCTGGAACCCCGAGGTGAGCCATAGTGATGATCGTCTATGAGCTCATGGGGCACCTGTCGAGGCTCTCATATGTCTAATCATGAATCGGGTGTTCAGACGAGTGATTCAGACAGAAAAGAAGTCACGAGGGTCTGCATCGAGTGTTTGCCACCTTCGACCATCTGGCGATGAAACTTACTCAACACCAGGACTATTTGATTTGCGAGATTAAAGAAGGCATTATTGAAAGGTTCGATAACTTTCAAGTTCCATATCAGTGCTCGCAAGAGGAATAGCGCTTGGCTTTATATCGTTGCGGCTGAGTGTTGTGTTCCTTCTCGGGTGACCGGAGATCTGGGACCGAGGATGTTGTCGAGACTACGGGCTGAAGGAATTGCTGAAACTCATATAACTACCCAGTCTGCTTCGATTTCTTTGTCTGGATTCTTCTCTGTTCTTGGTGATTTTTGAAATGCTCTTTTGCTGGGATGCTATTCTTCTTCTTGATAGCTGACACTTAGCATCTTATCAACGGTTACGAATACCTACATACATAGTCACCCCCGACAATTCGCGTCTTACAAACATTGCCATCTTCGAGATGACCTTCGTCAGCTTGGCAACCGAGCGCCTCATCGATGTCTTGCTCGACCGAGATAACGGACAATAGCTGGTGCAATGCATCCGGTTGAGGTAGAAAGGATAGTCTTGCTGAAGCTTTCTTCCTGATATTTGCTGAGGATCGCGACTTATCTTGGGTGGCTCTTGTAGCCTTCCCATTCTTGATGCCGTAACCTTGAATATGAGATCCCTATCGCTGCAGGCGATCCTCAACACCCGCCCGCTTCCGCATGCGAGTCCGCGACATCTCACCCCGAACCTCGATGGATAACTAGAGATCGCGGGAAGGGGGTCACAATTGTTCCAGTGCAGCCCCAGGAAGGTGATGGAAGCTTTGAGAAGTTGAGTTGTGTTGGATCTGCCTCTGAGAGTAAAAAGACACTGCTGGTTTCTGCCTTGATCCCTGGGTAAATGCCATCGCCTGGGAGTAGCTGTTTCATCCACCTGTAATACTTCTGCCTACCCTAAAGCTACCTAGACACGTGATATATCGGCCACGATCGCGACCACGATCTCACTTGTTAGCAGGTGAGGCTCTGAGCTTGGCCAGCTTGATACCGAAAAGGTCCTTTATCTCTCGGGATCAGATGAATCACGTGCGCATTTCACTGACCAGTGCATTAAAGATAAGAGATAAGCAGCCAAGATTTGGGCACCGATAGGAAGATAGAGGTACTTATTGACAGAAACATATGGGTCAGTATCCCGCCTTATTGCAGCCCCTCGTTTCTGTCAACCTCATTTGGTGTGCGGATCAATTTGTGACCCAACAGAAGAGGGCATTGCCCCACCAAACATTGCGGGGTGACTCGCTTTGGCCGTCTTCGGAGCTGCAGCCAAAAAACTTTGATAGCTCGACACTTGTGATAACAACATTTTGTCGAGATAGATCAATCAGTCACTTCCCATTAACGTCTTGTGTTGCCCAAGAAGCTTTGAACAACATTCATCATGGCTCCCGAACGTGTTTGCCTGTAAGTCAATTGCCACTCAACTCAATTGGTACGAGCAAGATAGCTAACTGACCCTTGTCCAGTGCCTACTCTGGCGGTGAGTTGAGAGCTCCAGAAGCAATATCAAGATGAGATATTCTGACTAATTGACAGGCCTGGATACTTCCACTATTCTCAAGTAATGCGCCCCCATCTTTTGCTTTCTGATGAATTGCGGCAAGGAGAAGACTTCGACGCTGTTAAGTGTCAGGTCTTCGAGCTCGGCATGAAGACGACAATCGTCGAAGATGTGGAATTGTTTAACACGAGCTGACCAATGACTCTTAGGTGGCTCGTCCTTCAGGGCTATGAGGTCGTGTGTTTCCTCGGAGACTGCGGTCAGGAGGAAGACTTCGATGCCGTCAAGGCCAAGGCTCTCAAGCTCGGTGCTGAGAAGATGGTCATCGAGAACGTCCAGCAGGAGCTGATTGACGACTTGGTGTGGCCCGCCATCCAGTGTAAGTCTTCAGAGGCTGTTTGAGGTAGTGCAGCGGGTTTACTAACGGAATCCACCAGGCAACGCTATCTATGAAGGACAATGTAAGACGGTTCACCTCGGACGCTCCTTGATGACATCACTAATGCCCTAAAGACCTTCTCGGCACAAGTCTGGCCCGACCCGTATTGGCCAGGGCAATGGTGCAAGTTGCAAAGGATAACAACTGCACCATCCTCAGCCATGGATGTAAGTCGTCGTGGTCCAACTAGTCTCCTTACTGTTCGATCCAGTCGCTAACCCACAACTCTAACCTTAGGCACCGGTAAGGGCAATGAGTAAGTCCTGATCATGACCGCGATACACAAGCTGTCGCCCTCTGTCGCTCTTAAGCCATACTAACATCCTTCTTCTAGCCAAGTCCGCTTCGAGCTGGCATGGAAGGCCTGTGACCCTAAGATGAAGGTCCTGGCCCCCTGGCGCATCCCTGCGTTCTTCAACCGATTCCAGTAAGCCTCCTTCTGTGTTTACTACTGCATATTCCAGCTAATCATTTCGCAGGGGACGTGCCGATCTTCTCAAGTTCGCTGAGGAGCAGAAGATCCCCGTCAGCTCCACTCCCAAGGCCCCCTGGTCCATGGACGACAACATCATTGTATGTATGAAAGGTCCCATTGCTTTCACAATACTGACTATCGATCGATAGCACTGCTCATATGAGGCCGGTGTAAGTCCCCCTATGGGAGCACTTCTCTTTACGCCCTATTGACACTGAACTTGCTAGATTCTCGAGCAAACAGACAAGGAGCCTCCGAAGGACATGTGGAAGCGCACAGTTGGTAAGATGGTTCAGCCTACACACTTCTAAATTTTGTGCTAATGCCTCTCCGAAGATCCTCTCGACGCTCCCGACAAGCCTACTCGCTTCACCGTCCACTTTGCTGAGGGTGTTCCCGTTAAGCTTGAAGTTGATGGCAAGACCGTTACTGGTTCGTTGGAGATCTTCAAGGAGGCCAACGAGCTGGGCCGTGCCAACGGTAGGACTGCATACCGAAGGGCTTTTAAGCGAGTACTGACGTAGTGCCAGGTATTGGACGCGAGGATATTGTCGAGTCGAGGTTCATCGGTAAGCCGACTCTCAGGGAACTTTAACATCAGCACGCAATTGCTAATCTTTTATTCCAGGATTGAAATCTCGTGGTTGCTACGGTTAGTCACGTTTATTTCCTTGCTTTTATATCCCTTTGTTGTTTTTGGAGACGACCTTTTGCGGATGCATTGTCGATGTGTTGCCAGGGCCGCAGATCATGGCGCTGTCGCAGGCGGCACCTGTTCCGCTCTTACCCATGCACTTTGGCAGGATGTTCTAACATTGTATTCAGATACCCCCGGTCTTACTATCCTGCGCAAGCTGCACCAGAACCTTGAGGTAAGTTGTCACATCCTTGAGCACTGGGTCGGCTCATGCTGCGGTGTTTGATATCCCTCGATGCGATTCCAGCGTCGTCTCTTGGCCCGAAGCCCTCTTGCAATCAGAAGAGGAGCTGCCCCAAGAGCCCTGGGCTTGTGCCCATTACAATACGACACCAATCTAGGGATTCAAGAGTCACCTGAGCATGAACAACCAAAAGCTCTATCTTTAATAAGTATTGAACCCCAGTTAACTAACGATTTCTCAGGGTCTTGTGATGGACAGCAAGGTCCGCATTATTCGCGACCGTCTCTCGGATGACTGGGCGCAATGTATCTACAACGTGCGTAGCCCCTTCTCTTCAAGCTCCGTAGGATTGGACATTGTTGACATCTTTTCAGGGAATGTACTTCACTCCTGAGCGCGAGTTCGTTCAGAACGCGATCTCTTTCAGCCAGAAGCAGGTTGACGGCAAGGTCGAGGCACTGGCTTACAAGGGCAACGTCATCATCGTTGGCCGCTCCAGCGAGACATCCAACCTCTACAGCGAAGAAGAGAGCAGCATGGTAAGTACCTGATGAGGACCACTTCCGATCAGAACTGACGTAAGAAATGCAGGACACTCTTGACATGGATTGGAGTGTCGAGGATACAACTGGCTTCATCAACGTGAACGCCATCCGCATCGCCAAGTATGGCGAGCGCAAGATCAGGGACGGCGAGCCCCTTTCCAAGCGCAAGTAGACAAGCAGACTTGGGATGCTAGCCTTCCAGCGCCACAGAAGCTTTTGGTAGACAGAGGAAGATCTGTGTGAATGGAATGGTTTATGTTATGCTTAGACATGACTAGTTCGAGAAAAAAATCAGAAAAACTCTTGTGTAATACCTCCTTCAGTGGTGCTTACACAGGTTGTGAGCCCTCAACATTATCCGGATGGACGTTGACCAGCATGACCGTGGCCCCTCTCGGGGTTTACGGAGTTTACCCGCAACGACGTAATCTCACCTCCATGTCCAATGTCTTCACAACTTCTCATTGCATTTGACCCTAAGCGATCGAAGCGAATCCTCTATACAATGAACTGTAATGTTCTCACGTGACGATGAAGTTCCAGTTCATCGACAATGATTCTACCCAGAAGCCTGGTGCCCGCAAAGCGATACGAAGTCATGTTATGAAGGGCAAGAATCTCGGCCGTACAATACAAGGTCGTGGGAAGAGGCATGCTGCACCTCAATTGAATGACTTACACAAGCGCCCAGACCTATCGAAGAGAGATGTTAGCGTAGATGAAAGAAGGAAGAATCTCGATGGTGCTGTCGATAATGTTGGCAATGCCTTGTTGTTCCCAGAAATCGCAGATACAGACACTACATACTCTATCAACAACCCATACTCGGGAAAGGAGTATACGTACTTCTCATTCCCGGTTCAGTTCACTCCGTCGATGCGATACTATGTCTACGAATGTTAGTTCATCTTGTCTCTACTCTCCACAGCTCACTAACCACCTCCAGTCCATACAGCGATCTGCAACATCATATACCCGTACGCCTTCTGTAGACCTACAGATGAGATTGGCTCACCATGGTTCAGGTACATGGTAGCAGACCAAGCCTGTAACTTTCTCGTTCTCCCCTTTCGCGAGTTTACCACTGACCGCAGCTGCAGGCCTGCACTGTCTTCTCGCCATGGCAGCGACATACCTCAACGTCCTACGGAACATCCCAACTCCCAGTGTAGAAAGTATCGAAGCAACTCGTCACTTCTCTCAAGCCCTTCGTCTCATGAACCCACGTCTCTCCCAACCATCCGCCGCTCAAAAGGACTCCAACATTGCTATAATAATCTCTTTGGCAATCCACTCAAACATAACTCAAAACCTCACTGCGAGCACTATGCACCTTCAAGGTCTTGATAACCTCCTCAACTTCCGGCACGGCGGCATCTCTGACATACGCGAGTGCAACCGCGCACTCCTCCACAAGATCTGCCGAACAGACGTCGAACTCGCCGTCGCTCAGGGCACAAGCACACGCTTCGGTAACGCCGGACTCACAGCAGCAGCGGCAGGGCCGATATCCACACGAAATCTGGCGTATCCGCTGAACCAGATGAGTGAATTGTTACGGCAGGTCACACGTGAACTGCTGGCGCTGTGCCGAAGACCCGGAAAGGCAAAGATGTCGGGTCTGCAGTACCAGGATGTGCTTATCTCGATGTGGCAGAGACTGGTCGACTTTGCGCCATTGGGTGGCACGAGGCCACAAGATCTGATGGATGATGTGTGGCAGCTGGCCTTGCTGGCGTTATTGGTTACCGTTACATGGTCTGCGAGTCATCTCAAGAGTGTACACTGTAAGCTCTTGCACAAGTTGCTTAGGGAGCATGTTAGCAGCCGTGTACTACACGAGAGGGGGGAAGAGTATCGGCCTTTGTGGTTCTGGGTAGTGTTGGTGTATGGGCTTTCGTTGACGAATGGCAATTGCGATACGCTTGTCCTGGGTGAAATTCGCAAGGCTTCAGAGCTATTGGGGATAACGAAATGGGAGGAAGCGAAGGCTAAAGTGAAGCCGTTTCCGTGGATCAATATTGTCCATGATGTTCCTGGAAGGGCTTTATGGGAAGCGGCTGTGATGGCTGTTCCGACTCATCCTTCACTGTGATAGACATGACCTTAACCTATGTAAATAGAAAGGGTTGGAGATTGTCGAGCCTTGCATTGATATATATTGATACAAAGCCTCGGGCATGTTAAAGATGCTTGGTCGCGTTTCCTGGATCACTCAAGAAAGGAAAGTGATGCTACTTCACCCTAATAAAAGCCCCAAAGCAATGCACTGGCCTGAAGTGTGTGAAGGGTTGGGGCTCAGATATCATCATCAAACTTTTTTCACATCAACACGCTAATAATTACTGTACTTAACGCTGAGATCTATGTATTTTCATCGTCCGCTCTCTATCCCAGAAGTATATTGCTCGGGTCCAGGGTTCGTATATCTGCTTGAGAGGTGGCTCGATCAACAAGCCGCATTGATCGATCTCACATGAGAACGTGTCTTCCAGTGGCAGAAATCTCGTCGCATCGCGTAAAACGACCCAAATGAACGTAGTTAAGATGAAGTGTCTGACGTGGGCTTGATCCATGCGCCGTAGATTCCGTAGGAGAGCGTAGCCTTGTAAGGAGAGGAAGATAATGCACCTGTGTTCTTGATACGTTGACCTTTGGAGGAACTGGCAAATTCTACTGTTCTTCAGCCAGTATGTGCCGCTATCAAGAACCTCTCTTTCACGAAGCTCCCGGTCGATGTCGTGTAAGAGCGCACGATATTTGCCAAAAACGTAATGAAAGATTGATTGAACTGCAAGCAAGCGCCTTCGCGTTTCCTTGCACTCCTCAGGAGTTGGGGAACGATCCCAAGCAGGCCTCCGCACTACTGGCCATACAGAACCTTCTAGGAGCACGGAGAAATAGCATATATTGTGCCGACACCACTCAAAGAGAAGGAATCCCTCTTCAAATCGAGACATTTCGCTCGGAGAAATGACTAAAGGCTGATCAAACTCTGGAAGCCACGAAAAGGAAGAATCGCGTTGGGCCCTGACTCTGGCCTCACCAAGCAGCTCGTTCCACGCATCTACCGCGTATTCCGATATAAGATCATCGGCATCCTGTCGTTGGATGAATAGCTCACAGAGAAATGGGAGACTGCCACTCCATTCTCGCTCGCTTGGAGTCCACCCAGTCACCCCCGATATTCTTCCGTAAATTTCAGATATATCCAGATAAGGAAGTCTGTGAGCCTGTAATCGTAACCAAACGGCTCGAATTGCCATATCGCAGAATGCTTCGTCATGATTTAGTGTCTTCAGAAGCTCGGTTAGGGGCTTTAGAACAGACTGGCGGTAGGCCCGAAACCACTGCAAGAAGATCGGAGACGCGGATATGAATGATCGAAGATCTATCGGAGAATAAAAAGAGCGCATAATACGAACCAGCAACTCGCCTGGGAGTCTTTCTAAGTGGGAGATCGTGGGCATTGTTGTTTGTTGTGGTCGTGGCCGAAGCTTTACTGGAATTCTTGATGTGTTTCGCGGTCGCAGAAATGTGGTAGACTGATCAGGATCATAGCAGGTATTTATAGTCAAATGAAAGAAAGTTTTGTCATCTTCCAGGAAACTCAATAGAGAAATAGCTAGGCTTCCATTTGACATTGTGTTTAACGACAGACTTTAAATTATTGGGTGAAATCTGTATTGACTCAGAGCCTAAAGATGCTTTCATTCGTGCATTTAGTTGAGAGTTTTTAAACTAAGAAAAATGACAAGGGATCTATTTTTTCCCTCATGTAATTACGCACTCTACTGCTTAATATTGATGCTTTAAAAATCCTAGGGCACCTTATTATTATTTACCTTAGGTTAGTAGTTTAGCCTAAGCTTAGGGTGCTCTTTACCAAGTTTATTTTGGCATCTCTTCTAAAGTCTTAACTCTGTTTTCTTGCTCCCTGAGTGTTTCTCTCTAAACAAGCCACTAACTAACTTAGGCGTTCAATAGTGCAGTAGGCCAACCCAATCTAGCCCCAGCGCATAGGCGAAAGAGGAAACCCCATCGGAGCTATTGATTCAAAGCTGAGAACTATCGAGAAATTCCACGCGATAAACCTGTGCCATGACAGCGGAAATTTCCCATCGTGTCAGGGGAACGGACGAGACAGCGGGAGGCGGACGCCTTCGGAACTGTTATATATCATGGCTCGCTCTTATTCTCAAGTGGCGTGGGTGATTGATAACATTCTTTCGCTCAGTCACTCGTTTTAGCTTTTTGGCTTATCCGTTCGTTCATCAAGATGCGTTCCGTTTCAGCGCTTGTGGCTCTTGCTTTTGGGAGCTCACTGGAACTTGTTGCTGCCAGCAATTGTAAGCCCTCATCACCAGTTGGAGTCAAGACGACGGATTCCGCTTCAATTACTAGCGGAACAGCAACAAAATCAGCACCCCCTTCCGAAACCACCGAAGGACCAGTTGTCATCACCAATGCAGTGACAAATGGCGACTTTGGAGGCTATGATCCTTCATCAGATGGCGGTATCTACGCCTTCCAAGCCGGTGGCAATGCGAAACTCCTTCAAGGACCAGGATATCAGGGAGACCACACCGAGGAGAGGAACTGTGTGCAACTCAAGACCAATTCGGGAACACCTGGTCAAAAGCGAGATTTCGTATCCGATAACCCCTATATTCAACAGCAGCTCGATAATCTGGAGCCCAGTGACTTCACTGTTCGTTTCTGGTACTCTATCGTGAACAATGCTATCGCGGATACATGCCGCATCGAAGGACTTTACGGAAATGTTCAATTTGGAGCAACTCCATACTTTCCTGTTGTCACTGAAGGCAACAACTGGTTGGAGTTTGTCGACTCTATGCCCGTCACCACTGCAAGTGGGATGATTCGTTTTGAGCTCAACTGCATTAATGGAGGCTCTGCTGAAGTCTACTTCGATCAAGTCTTTGTCTCTAACAAGATCGGTGATGAGTGGGTTGATGGAATTTCATTGTTCTTTCCCACGTCGAAGCATGCTGCTACCATTGCTCCGGCTCAAACAAGCACCGCTCCTGCTGTGGACACAGCTACGACTAGCAGCGACAACACCGAGTCTTCTAGCCTTCCTACAGCTCAAGCTTCTCAAACACAAATTACTACTACCAATGAAGCCTCAGCAACCGACAAGACAATCGAGTCCACCTCTGCCTCTGCCTCTGCCTCTGCCTCTGCCCCGACTTCTGCATCAACTGATCCTACCACATCGGGCCCCAAGCTCTGTGCCAAACTCGGAACAGGCGCACCTGGTCGAGGTTGCGCCAAGAGGCCTTATAGCAGCACAAAAGGCTACAAAGGGTACGGTGGAAGCAAGATCACAAAGGAGCAATGTGCCGCTCTCTGCCTTGCAGATACCAACTGCCAAAGTTTCGAATGGCGTTATTTTGGCAGCGGGTGCGCCAACACATGTAATCTTCTCGCTACGAGCTGGGCAGATATCCCTACCAATGGAGGTTCTGATTCAGCCTGGGCCTACGATCGAAGCTGCATTCAGGAGGATGAATGCGCCGAGCAGCCCGCTGGTTCTGTATGCGTCAACGTCAACGCTGATACACCCGCCAAGTCTTGTACTCAGCTCAAGGGCAAAGCGAAAGCTTGTGCCAAGCCCTTCCTAACTGCCCCAACGAACGGCGTCTGCGGTCTGAGTAACGAATGTCGCGATCTTTGTGCCAAGTATCCCTCTTGCAAGTCTTATGCAGCGACCTTTGGCAGCTGTAGTTTATACAAGGCCAGGTCTTCTGAGGTCGCCGAGGCCGGAAGTGAGCTTTTCTGGTTTACGGATATGGATTGCCATGCTTGTGGACAGGGAAATGCCTACTTTGATTACATTTCTGTTGGCCAAGACCCTGCGAATATGCCTCAGTGGACATGTCCAGCGGAGGATAAGACAACTTCGACTCTCGCCGCGCCAACGACTACCGACTCAGCTGTCATAACCACATCTGACGCTGAAACAGCCACGAGTACAAGCCAAGCCAGCGACGAGGCCGACTCATCAATCGTCATCCCAACTACAACTTCTATATCCCCCTCTGCCACAGCATCCCTGTGTGCCAACGGCGTTCCATCCCCTGGAATTTGCTCCGCCGCAAACGTTGTGCCTTCAACAGCAACATGCGGCAAGCGTGGTTGGCCACGCAATGTTGAGCCATATGCCCGTAGTCTCGCTGACTTTCCTAACCAAAACACATTCGAAGACTGCGCTCTCATTTGCAAGCTCGATAGGTCGTGCAAGGCCTTTGCTATCGATCCTACTCGATCTGGGATGAGGTGCATGTTTAGTTCAGACCCAATCATCGACGGAGTCTCCAACGCACCTGGTGTATGGAGTAATTTGGAGTGTATGAGCTGCACGCTCTGCAGTGACACAGTTACTTCTTCGCTGCCTGTATCTGAGGCTCCCACAACCATGATCACCTCGACGCGGCCAGCTGGCGAGGATTCCTCCACCCAAGCTGCAACAAGCGCATCCGGGGAACCAACCACGACTCAAACAACGCCAGAGCCCACAGATTGTGCAGTGCCCTCAGCCTCTCTAAGCGACGACGTTACCTGCGGTATCCCTGGTCAAAGCGGCCAACAAGCTCAAAGCGCTCGTCTCTTAAACTATGTCATCAAACCAGTTGGTAGTCTGGCCAACTGTGCTGCTGTCTGCCTCCAGCGGGCAGATTGCCAGGGTTTTGCGTACATCAAGAGCAACACTGAGTGCTATCCTTTTAGAGTTGGACCTGCTAGCTTGGGAATCACGTATAACCCACAGGGCACGGAGAAGTACTATGATAGGGGGTGCTTCTCGTGTGCTTCATGATGGAAGCATCCGTAAGGGCGGCGTTTTACCCATTTTTACCCATATTTCTTGAGTGGGTTTGTTTATTTATGTCTTATTTTATACGTTTAATCCTGAGATGCGAAGATACTTAGAGAAGTTTATGATGTCTTAGACTAGTTTATGGTATCTTATAATAACTTAGCATAAACTTAAGATAAACTTAGCCGCCTTTTGACAAGTTTATTTTCATACTCATGTTTCTGCAGCTCTTTGTTTTTACCCTGGAAGCCTGGGCTGGAAAGAAGAATCTACCAAAGCGGACGGCTTTCTTTATCAGGAGCGCGTTCTTAATCTGCCTGAGCCCATTATGCTTACTCTTGAGCCAGTTTCTCTCATACATGCTGGTCAGCATCTTCTTGGGCAGGTTCATGTTCTCCCTGAATATATGGTCTGTTATTGGTCTTTGCCTTGATGACTGCAGACGTTCATTCGATATTGCTCTGGATAGCGCTGTCTAGGAGAGGAAAGAAAACTTAGGACGGTAATCCTAAATCACAAAAGAATTTAGGTAACTTACTATAAGTTTAGGATATATTTAGTATAAGGTACCTTTTAGGGAGTTTATCTTAATAACTTATATTAAGGTCTGATGTTTTCTTGCTCCCTGGGCTGTGTTGGCGCAACCTTAGGTGGATAGATATCGGCGTTCCGCTCTCATATTCCGCCCCCGCATAACCACCCCTCAAACCTGACTCAACTTCCTCACCATTCATTCAACTGCAACTCATACATAACATCTACCACAATGGGCACGATCTCAATAAGAAAGTTCATACGCTGGCTCCCAGACGAGGCCTCTGAGCCAACATCCACCATAGTCATAACATCACCACGCCTCAAGAGCTTCGTCGATCTACGCATTCTCCTCCCTGATAACGACCCCTCATGGACCGGCCAAGATGGTACTCACCCCTCTCCCTTTCTCTTATTCACAATTAACAAATCTCAGAACCCCTTCCTCTATCCCGCCTTGACTGGGCCATAGCCGGCACAACAGTATCTACCAAAATCCCCGACCCAGAAGGAAACCTGACTTCCCACTCAACGTTCCACCAATGGATATCATCCCGCGCTCTCGACTCCGACGCTGGCTTCATGTATCCTCAACCAAACGATCTAACCCTCGAAAAGGGCAGTATGGTCAACCCCGATACTGGAATCGATACAGCGTATGAAGAGCTCTGGCACGATGCTACGCCGACAGCAGTACCCGGTGAAACAGCTGTCAGAGCGCTTGTTCTTCAAACTGAGGATGAGAAGAACGGAGTGAGAGGCTCAGTAGTGAGACTGGGATGTTATGCGCAGGGGCTGATCAGAGTTGGAGAGCATATTTCACTCGAAAGGTGGGAGTGGAAGGACGGGTGGAAGAGGACTATTAGAATGGGAGATGCGGAATTGCCGATTAACAAGCTTCTAGACGAAGAGACATTGAAAGAGGGAGATACGATTGATATCGATGGGCGAGAATGGAAAGTTATTGAAGAGAGTGGGAAAGATGGGTCAAAGTTGTGATGGCAGTTCACATGGTCTGAAGCAGTTAACTCAATTACGCTCATGTGAGCCTCAATTATCATCAACGCAAACTTTCTCGGTCGGTTCGGCCGAGTTTGAAATGCATTCCTGTCTACACATCCGTGTAGCGGTGCTTAACAAGTCTTGAACTCTCACACTAATCACCACAGTGATGCTTTCTCGCGTGCCGTCATCACCCAGTTCATTTGGCATCCTCCTCTGGTAGCTTTTGTCTTTCCTCCCAGGTCTTTCCGTCATCTAGTAGAACCACCTTCTAGGCCATCCACCGCTGAGCATCGCAAACAAACGCATTGTAAAACTTGATCCTCCTCTACCTTGGTCCGTACACTAAAGCCCACTCCGGGGACTTCCTCGTCCCGTCATGCTTCTTATAAAAACTCGAACAACATGCGTAGAAATTTCCACGATGTGAAAGCAAAACGCCCTTCCATGGTTTAAACAGTTGTGTTCGTAACCGATCAAAATCTTCTGAAACCGAAAGCTGTAAACAAGGCGCAATAAAACAGTGAATGCGCAACCGATATTGTAATGTGAAGCTTAGACAGCCCAGCTGCCTCGTCGTTCTCGGACACCCCATCCAACGGGGTCCATGCTGTCGAGGTTGGGGTGCTGTCTAGCCCACTCCTTGATATAGGATTGAAGAGCATGCCATCGAGGGCATCTCTGATCGCGAGGCTTGTCGGCCTCTGATTCGACGAGGTGGCCTTGGGCGAGTTGCTTCTCATCATCTCTCTCAAGGTCCTCAATACTCATCAAGCTAATCCGTGAAAGCTCGCCATCAAAAGCGCGAGCCGTAGCAGGATAGCCTAGCGATAGATAGTTGTACACTTGGGTGACAAAGCTATCATCAAACTCCTGATCAATCTTATCTTCGAGCTCTGCATGTGCCTTTTCCTTCTGCAGACGCTCGTTAATACCATGCAGCATGTGGAGTCCCTTGGGGGGACCGGCCCGTGCCCGGTGCTGCGCTATGCCGTTGGCCTGTCCATTGGCTGCTCCGATCATGACAGGCTCGTCTGTGTATGGTGGGGAGCTGATTTTTGAAGCGTCACCGGGAGTGGCCGCCGGTCTGGGCGTGGCGAGCATCGGTGGGGCATGCAGGTCTGCTGGCACCAGGTAGTTA
Source organism: Fusarium secorum (assembly GCA_013363185.1). NCBI lineage: Eukaryota > Fungi > Ascomycota > Sordariomycetes > Hypocreales > Nectriaceae > Fusarium > Fusarium secorum. The sequence continues at coordinate 20,332 of JABEEM010001472.1, read as the reverse complement.
TCATTCGAGTCTGATCGAAAGCAATAGCCTCTCCAGAGACCATTCTGACCCGAAAGATCCCGGAACTTCTCTTCAGCATGGCGTTCTGCGAATGGGTGATCGGGCTCGAGCTTGGTCTGCTTGGGAGACGGACACCTCCGGAAGACGAGATCTTTGCCGAGCATGGGCGGTGTGACACCCAGACGCTTCTTCTGGAACGAGGGAGCAGGCGATCCGCGTCCGAAAGGTCGGTATCCGAAAGGTCGGGCGAGGTTGCGCGTGACAGCAAAGCCGCCAGTGTCTGGAGGTATTTGAGAAGCTTTGGCGTACGGGACATCTGCAGAGCCAACGGCCGGGGCCGACGGGATGAAGGGCATCGTAGATTCGCCAATGTGTCGGGATGCTGCAGGCGCCGGGGACGATGCCTTGCTGCGTTGCTCGGCTGTCAAATAAGATTCTGTATCGAGCAACGGCATATGCGTCTCACCAATCGGACCACTAACACCGATCGATGACCGCTTGCTACTACTATCACGAGGGGTGTTTGAGGTGGTCCACATCGGATCCGGAGGAGGTTCGAGGTCCATTGCATCGAGGTCTGCCGTATCGGTTCGCATCATGACATCCTCGTCCTTCCTAACCGCTGGTGCTTCCACTGCAGGTTCTTCAACGAGGGTGTCCATCTCCCCAGGCTTCTCGTCAATCGCCATAGCATCCTCATCTTTCTGCTGCTGTTCCTGCTCCTGCTTGGCCTCGACATGCTCCTGCATGTGTTTATGCCACCAGCCGAGATTGCTGTCGGACGATTGCCGCCGCACATTGTGATGGTGTTTGACGGGATGGCCAAGGTGATCATGTACGGGAGAAGTGCTCTCGGGAGATTGATCGCTTCCTGAACTCTCACGGAAGTAAAAATGATCGACGTTTCCTTCACGAACGTGACTGTTGGGGAACGCGGCCAGAGCGGCCTCCTGCATCTGGCGCTCTGCCTCCTTCGCAGCAATCTCTAGCAGAAACGAAACGACATTCTCATCCTCGGATTCGCGACGTCTGGGGCCATTGGAAGGGGATTCGTGGGCATCGTCTCGTCGTCTGCCGCGGTGTTTTGTGGCGGTGTAGATGTTCTTTGTGTAAGGGGTAATGTCGGTCTTGTCGGTAGGTTTGGTCGCAGGTCCTGCATCTCCAACTCTGCGGCTTCTACGGGACGATTCGATCAACTGAGGAGCGAAGCGTCGCTTTGGTCGCTGCTGGTGCTTCTTCTGCAACTCGTTCAAACCAGGCGAGGGAGAACGAGGCGAGGGCTCGGGTGTAGGTTCGGGATTAGGTCTCATTGTGCGAGGCGTCTTTTTCTCATCTGATCTGTTGCTTGATCGACTGGTTGAAAATGTGGTCTCAATGGGCTCTGGAACAAACCGTCGCCGAGGTTTGTCTGTCGTGGCCATGATGAGGGGAGGAGAAAGAAAAGACCAGGGTTCGGGAATAGATGACTCGCGCGGACTTGACTGGGTTGATGCTCGTTCGTACTTGGCCTACGTTGCGCTCGCTTGCTCAGTCGCGGTGCCTGTGCCTGTCCTGTGCTTTTGATGGAGGGGCAGGGGGGACAAAAACAAGTGAGTAATAATAGTATTTGCCTTAGGTAAGGGCAATGAGAAGGCCGCAATTGGAGTAGACCGAAGGATGTTTCGGTGGAGGAAGAGTAAAAGGCTTCAGTGGGAAGGGGGAAAGAAGAAAAGTAGAAGGGAGATTAAAAAAATGTGAAGATGGTTTGGTTTGCTAGTGACGAAAGTCAACTTTTGCTTTGGTAGAGAAAAGCAGTTGGGTTAAGAGACTCCGACTGCGCGGGCGACCTTGGTTTTAGTCTACTATGTAGCAACAGCAGAGAGAGGCCAGAGCAAAAGAGCGGGCGGGGCGATAGAGGCACCTCACCTCACTAAACAGTAGTTACAGCACTAGGATAGTCTGTTTCCGGTAGTAGAGGTACATACATGGATGGAATTGTCTCTGATCCATCCATTCATTCTCTTGGTGACGAGAATGGAAGGGGGAAATGGCTGGCGTCCGACGCCGGCGGTCACAAGTTCACATTTCAGTCAAGTCAACGGGCAATGGACCCTTGTCGATCGATGGAGTGTCAAGTCCATGTCCGGTCAGAACTCTGCTCTATTCTCGCATTGGAAGTGCCGCCACAAACTATCGAACAAGTCCAAGGCCTAAGCCTCGCTATCAATTGTCCAGCTGCCTACCACGGCCTCAAAATCATCATATGTTGCAGAGAAATACAACTAAAAGAATCACCAAATTTCTTATCTGCCTCTACTGAGCTTCTTGTTTTTCAGCATCTCATCCCACATGCCACCTTGAATGACATGACGTGGACACAAGTTCCCGAGGCAAAAGTGTAGTGCAGAAAAGACCCCTGGAACACAAGGAGAAGGATCTGCCAGCCCAGCCCAGCCCAGCTAACGTTAGCAGCGGGCGCCGCCAGTACAGTAAACTCAGAACCGAACCCAGGCGCCTGTCATACCCTGAAAATCAAAAATGGAACATTGTCCAGTCCCCTCAGATCTTGAAGTGGGTGGCAATGATGATGTTCATTCATGGTCCCATTTTGAGGGGCCGCGTCAAGCGCACATCACATCGTTCGTATCTGGGCACTTCATTTACTCTTTGTTGTTCACAAACAGGGCGCTCAATCTCTTCACAATGTGAGGCTCACGATAGTGTCTCTGCTGTCTACCCCAGCATCAAAAGCGGTTTCCCCGTAGGAACCATGTCTCATTGATTCTGTCAAGCCTAGCCCAGACCAGTTCTTGGTGGGGGTGTCTTGGAGACCGTCAGGACCATGGTGGGGTTTCATTAGCATGGGATATCAGGAGTAGATGAACAGTGTGAGAGTCGCAAGAGTCAGGATATTACTGTGCTGAGGTCATCTTTCAAGCCCACGATAGCACTCAGCTTCACATCTGACTCAGAACATACAGTACTTTACTCTCGAGCTCACACAGGTTGGTTACTTCGCTCAATGCCCTTTGATTCATTGATGTACTCAGATTAATTGCAGTATCAGCTCCCCACGTCCAACAATTCCAATCACACCAACATGCAAGCAATCGTCCCTCATGTGGCTATCACCGACCAGGCCTCTATGATCCCATCCCAGGACCAACCCGCGCAATAAAACGCCGTACATATCCAAGCCAAGATCTCGAATACAGGCTCGCCACCCGCCGTCCGCGTCCGCCCGGGGGCTCTGTTGGTGTTCCCGCCCGGGCCCCGAAGCCGCAGAGCCCCGGTGAGAAACAGCCATCACAAGAAACCTGGAAAACAAACAAAATGGACATCGACCCGCTGCTAGGGATTGACGTTCCTGCAGTTCCGTCCTCACCGACTATTCCATACTCCATCTGAACCGAAACTCTGAAACTACTGTATTGTCAAAAGTCTAGACGATTAGTTAGATCAGGACAAACTGAACTAGACATGCACAAAACATCAAAAGAGGTGTAACCAAGGTCCTCACTAAAAGGCCCGTAAACTCGTGGCTATTGTGGCGACCAGTCCGAGCAAGAATAAAGACAAGAATTCTCATGACTTTGTCTCTTCTCTTTTCTCAGAGACTGCTGGCAACACTTCTGGCTGTTACGCTGTAACCCTCCATCGCCAGGTCCGCAAGGTCCGTTATCTCACAGGCGTCATACCCTCGCTAAGCCAGAGCCTCAAGGGCGCCCCCTTTCTCTGCTGTGAGATCTGATGTTGGTTGCAGGTGCAGCCCTAGATGCGTGTTACTGTTGAGGTTCTGTGTTACACGGCAGCCACGCCATGATTTCGTTGAGGATGAACTGGAATTTAGTTTCAGAAAGTTCCGACGATTGTTTCTTTGCATGTGAGTCAGTGTAATTGGCATGGGGATATTTCCGTGTTATCATGTCTCTTTAACTGAAATTGAAGCCATCGTGAAAGTTCAATAGAGCCTCTACTTTGTAAACTCAACCCCCCACGCGACACCTCCATTACAGAGTTATTTCATGCGGGCACGCAGCACACACACTTTCTTATGCCGTCACATCCAAATTCCAAGACAGCCACTCACCCTTCGCAACTTGACAACCCTCCATCACAATACGATACCGTAGCGTGCGTTCGTGCTCTAACGTTAGCTCGATTTCTCCAGCGGCTTCCGAAAGCGATAACTTGAGAGACAACATCCACGGATCTGAGCACAGCAGCCACAACGAGCCGTTGCATTCGCTCTCCACTGCAGTGCAACAAAGCAAAGCAAAGCTTCACTTGAATGGATTGGATCTATTGGATGTTTGTTTCCATCACCGACCGCTCAGGTCCCTTGCTTTACAGTGCAGTCCCCCCCGTTGATCCCCCGCACTCACCGCAACAGCCCGCCATGGTTCAATGCTTGTTTTCCGGAAGCCCTGCCGTGAGCTAAAAGTACACGAGACGTCGAGACCCTCTAATCATCATGGATCTGAACCTCCGCCATTTCATATCACGAAGAAACACGAAATCCCCCAGCCCTTGGGGTTTTCGCATGTCCCTATCCAACTGCTGAGGCCACGCTCTCCTGATGTTGTCGAGTTAAAATTATCCTGGTCCGTCGAATCAATTGCGGCTCTTTTATCCCGTGCCCCTGGATCTCAGGTGATATCCGCATCTTGTTCCAGCTTTGTATTTATCCAATTACACGTGGGCTATTTTCCGTGCCATCTCACTTTTGGCAATTCGGTAGAATTGAGTTTTCGGTCCTTAAGAGAAAAAATAACATGACTTGAGATCTTGATGACTTACATGGATCTCTTTGTCTTGTGGTGCTGCTTCATACACACCGCTTGAAGACTGAAACCTTGATCTCTTTCTTTTGCCATTAATGTTGTGACCTTGAGGAAGTTGGTTGCTTCATCTCCCCTTTGACCAAGGACTCAATGCTCCTCTTTGTGGCATCCCAAACCGTGGCAACGAACCTTGGCCTGTGTTATGTATCACATGGAAGTCGTGGTACCCAAAACTGCATCAAGATGTCTCACTTCCCCATCATTTCCACGCCGAAGTCGGCATAGTTATCTCATTCACGGAGTAAACTTCCACCTGAGATCACTTCCATGAGATACTTACCCCATCATCTTGAGATCAACTCCACTCGCCATGTGTTTCCCAAGATTCAAGTTCGCCTTCCGAATTCTCCATAGGCCTGAAGCATCAGCCCTGAATTAACCTTTTGTGCAAAAAGCCCATTGCCTTCTGGAATGCGGTTCTACTATCTAGCCAACCGGCTGCGTGAAAAGTGCTGATCTTCAACCGCGGATCATGAAGGGTCCGTCGTACAGTCAGAGTTCACGACGTCAGTTGTTTCCCCGAGTCGTGCTTCGAGATCTACAAGTCTTGTTTCACATGCAGGACTCATTGAGCTGATCTGTATCGATTTGCAATTGATCTTCGCGGAGAAGCGGAGAGTGGTTGTTTCGCAGGGTCTTGTCACCACGTCAAGCTTGTAACTTTATTCCAACGAGTCACTGTACTTCTGAAATTGTCACTTGAGAAGAGAGTCGCTGTGTAACTTTGGTAGAATATCACCAAATGCAGTATTCCATATCACGATGGAAGCGCCCGTTCCCATTGCGACGATGAGGCATGTTGGTCTTCCCTCACTCAAAAAGCTTCTCGTATCAGGCCTCGATATTGGTGATCTACAAATATTAACCATCGATCTGGGTGAAATATCCTCTACTAAGCCAAGATTTTCTCAATTCGAGTCGATCTTTGCTTTCTTGTTGGAGGGGTCATGGTTTTCAGCACATGAGCGGCTGTTTTGCGTCCAAGCTCCAGGGTAGCACAAGCTGCACGACCATCAAGAGTCAGGAAGGCGATGACCTTGGTCAACGACAAGAATTGAGACTGTGTTCTCGAGAAATCTCAGATTCTGGTCTCGTTGGCCGTGTCTCTCGTTCTCCCTTATTTTTCAGCCCGATGTTATTGCTGGTTGGTGAGCTGTGATATTGGGGAATTGTACGAACGATCCGACCTCGAAGTGATGATGGTGGGCTAATACTGGATAAACTATAAAGACTCTCCTCTATGTACAATGGTGGAGGTCGGTAATGCCGTTACTCTAGTTATTAAGAAACTAGATATATTCTGGTACCCTAAGGTCCGGCGTACGGTTCGGGTAGTTAAATCTAAGATGAGTAGCCAACACAAGCATCTTGTGAGCTTGGTTGGCAGGGAGTCGTCTTTATGTTCTCGAAGACGAGCATATGGATGACACTTGGAATGAGACTAACTCCTTGTGGGCAACGAAACCCAGTTTCTTGACAGGATGGCAAGCTGCCAATGGTACAGCAGCATGAAGTCGTATTGAGTTCGAGAAATAGCGACGTCTCTCGTATCGAACAAGACTGTACTCTTTGCTTGGGGGGTTATACTGCTCATTCAAGCTTCTGTTCCATTGAGCAACCGGTTAGGTATATCCCATAAACAAGCAGCTTTGTCGAGAGGTCTTCAGGAGATGGCAACGAATTGTGCCGAGTGAAAGAGAGAGTTCGCGATGTCAAACTTTGCAAAGAGGTCCAAGTTAAGGATCATTCCATATGCGATTCAACTGCCGATCCCCACTCCTCGGGGTCCTAGGGACCCTCGGGAAGCGGCAGATGAGGAGATCGATAACTACAAAGCAAAATCTGGGGAAATATTATCTAGATGCTACATAGCTAGGAGGAGGAAAGAAAATTTAAAACCTCTTCTATCAGAGAAAAAAAAAAAAAGACTTAGGGAAGTTTAGTATATCTTAGCAAGTTTTTATAATAGTTTATTTTGGCACCTGATTTGACCGTCAAAAGTTTCTTATAATTGATGGGCGTTGCTCAGTGAGTCAGAGTAAATGAGCTGAGCGATGGCATCAAAAACACCATGGATTCCTCCGAGCTTGTTTTTCCCCACGTTATTGGGCTGAGCATTTCTAATGAAGCTGATCAATTCAGAAAGGGAATTAATAATCTCATTTTAGAAATTCCTGCACCGGGTCGTCATAAATATCACACAATCCCCCAGAAACCTCAGCCAGGTCGTCATCTTACGCCCTCAACTCCACGACTCGGTCGTCATATTAGCAAAAACAGCATCGCCTCGGGCGTCACATCGGCATTTAACAAGCATTTTCTCGCCTTGAATCGAATGTTTTGTCAGCTAGACATGCCGCTATACCGAAGGAGGCAATTTTTCCCACGCTCGATCCACTCGCCAAGCATGGTTAATGACGAGGCAAGCGAGATTCGAGATACTACAAAACGTGATGGCATCCTCTTCTTTTTCCTTGTATTATAGCCTCGGTGTACGGTTAGACGGTTGAATATCATATCATTTTTATCTTATATTGTCTCACATTCTATATTTGATGTGCATATCATGAGTCGAACTGACGAAGAGAATCCTGGGGTCCAGGCTGGACGGAGCCGGGACTCTTCTATGGATGTTGAGAAGCTCGGTCGTCAACGACCTGAAGTGTTTAAGTCAATATGGGCCGAACTAGGATTTGGTGTCTCTGTGTTTTGTTCCATGTTAATGGCTGTAAGTTCCATATATTGCCATTGCTCTATGTCAACCACTGCTCAACGCAGGCACTGACATCATTCAGGAATTCTTCGTCAGTGGATTTCATGTTATCCTTCCACCATTAGCCGAAGAACTCAATATCCCAGCTGCTTCACAAACATGGCCTTCAAGTGTTTTCTCTCTTATAACAGGAGCAATGCTTCTACCCATGGGCCGCCTAAGCGATATGTATGGCGGATACATCGTCTTCAATGGTGGTCTCCTGTGGTTTATGCTCTGGGCACTCATTGCGGGATTCAGCAAGAACTACATGATGCTTATTTTCTGCCGAGCTCTTCAAGGCTTTGGCCCTGCTGCATACCTTCCTGGTGGTGTGATGCTGATGGGCAAATTCTATCGTCCAGGACCTCGAAAGAATCTTATCTTTGCTTTATACGGGGCTTTCGCACCCCTGGGGTTCTTCCTTGGTATCTTTGTTGGAGGTTTGACAGCAGAGTATCTTTACTGGCGCTGGTACTTTTGGATCGGTACTATCGTATTTGCCGTCGTCTCTTCCGTTTCCCTTCTCGCTGTCCCTTTCGACTTCCGCGACAGAAAAACTGATATCCCCATGGATTGGTGGGGTGTTGGAACTATTGTCCCTGGCCTTCTCCTTGTTGTCTACTCTCTGACAGATAGTTCACATGCCCCCCACGGCTGGGCTACACCCTATATAATCGTCACACTGATCCTCGGAGTCATGTTCCTAGCCAGCGCATGGTATGTCGAAACGCACAAAGCCCGAGTTCCTCTATTGCCCGCCGACCTCTTTGCGCCCAAGGGGATGAATCGTCTGCTAGCCGTGCTCTTCATGGCCTTCGGCACCTTTGGAATCTTTCTATTCTATTCAAGCTTCTACATGGAGTTGGTATTGCACAGGTCGCCGCTCATAACTGCCGTCTGGTACATCCCTATGTGCGTTGGTGGTCTCATCATTGGCACCGTTGGAGGCTTCACACTGCACTTCCTACCAGGACGAGTGCTGCTGTTCATCTCGTCGTTGGCCAACGCGATTACCATGTTGCTGTTTGCCCTTATGCCTGAGAATCCCAACTATTGGGCCTGGGTTTTCCCGGCAATGGTTTGTTGCACCATCGGCATCGACATCACTTTCACAGTCAGCAACATCTTCCTGACTACCAACATGCCAAGCCATAGACAGGGACTCGCAGGAGCTCTAATCAACAGTCTTCTCTTCTTGGGAATCAGTTTTTTCCTCGGTATAGCAGACATTGCGGTTGCAGAAACGTCGAATCTGGGACTTCGAAAAAGCTACAAGGTGGCATTCTGGCTGGCGTTTGGCGTGGCATCGATTCCGTTGCTCTTTATCCCGTTCATCCAGATTGGGTCCGCTAAGAGCGAGCTTACAATGGATGAGCGGCAGAGATTGGAGAATCCACCATCTGTAGGAGAGTTGGACGCAGAGCAGGAGGCAGAAACACAAGCACAATCGCAGGAGCCGAAGACTTGAGATCCTCAGAGAGTAAAAGAATCTCTGATCTAAACTTGGGTTGTCAAAATAACGTTATCTAAAGAGCACTGAATATATGCTAAGTCTACCCAAATTTACCTAAGTCTTTTTGTCACTAGAATAGAGGTCCTAAGTTTTCTTACTTTCCCTAATTCTCGAAAAAGGAGAGCGGCCCTTATTCATGCTAGACGCTCTCTAATACTTGAGCAATAACTTACTTTTTCACCTGCATAAAATGTTGCTTAAACGCTTATTATCCACAAAGGGGGAAAGTACAGAGTACCACCGTTGAGTATAATAAATCTGTTGATATGCGGTTGAGTAATCTCCCCGGGCTATAACAAGATTAGCTCCAGGTAACGATTGAACTACGCGTAGGACGTGATTTACCCCATCGGACATGTCTGCTTCATCAAACCTGCAAGGTCAAGGATAGCACAGAAGTAAGTCCCCTTGTGGAAATATTGGCCTGCCTCGGGGAGAAAGATAACTTCTGGTATTGAACTAAGATGCCAGAAATACACAATTTAAGGTCTACTAAATCTATACATACTAAAATATACTAAGTTGACCTGAGTCTTTTTGTTACTTGGGATAGAGGTCCCAAGTCGCCTTCCCTTGCCAATCTCTGATTAAACATCTGTCTGTTTGGTCTTGAATCGCCATAGAGCAACATGAGTCAAGATAATAGTAGAAATGTTCTCCTAATAATAGAGCCCCAACTGCCGCTGTTTCAGGGCATCCATAACAAAAACGTGACCCGGCAACCCGGGTTTTGGACAAGAAGTCGATTGCAACAGTAATGTCACGATGTAACTGGACCCTCCAGAAGATAGCGGCTCTCTTACGCAGAGTTGAGTTGTTTCTTGGTTTCAGAGTCTACCATTTTAGAGCTGCAACGCAGATGCAAAGGACCACATGCCCCTGCATGAAATGATGAAATAGCAACATATTCCCTGGCTGCCACCTGTATAAATGACCAGGATCCAACGTGGTGAACCAGGGCTGCAGGCGCCACAATGCGGTTTTCTGCAACAGTGGCTGGCAAGATAATGAAACCGGCAACGGGTCTGCGAACGGCGGTTTTACAGATGAGAAAACGTTGACAAGAGTTTTGTTTCGTTGAGGCTTGGCCGTTGCGAAGCTGATGGAGGCGTTTTTTATGTTGAGCCCACGGTAATCCTGGTCAAAACGGCCCAGAGCTCTGGTGTGCCCATTAAAACCCCTGTCGATGATCGAGATTGAGAGGTAGCCAAGATATCGAAATTCTTGATATGCTGTTACAAGCCAAGACATTGCTTACCACTTGATCATTTATTGCTGTAAGCGATACGGCACGGGGCGAGCTCAAAGTCTGACGTCTGACATTCGTCGTCATGATGGTCGAATCTTGATGTGCACACCGTTCGTTTTTCACCGCGACATTGCTTCAGCCAAGCCCAAGCCATCTGCGGCTGCTCTGCAGTTTCAGCGGAGTATCCCAGGGACTAGCACTAAAGGTAGCATTGAGCCTATGGGAAACCTCAAAAGCCATGAGGAACAGGGACTAGAAACTTGGCCCTGAGTGGATTCTTTGGTAGAGTTGACGTTGAAATCCTCTGCCGCTTCCGGGGAACCAAAAAAAAAAAAAAAAAGGGCACGACATGACGAAAGATGGTTGGTATCTGTTACGGCGTACATGTAGGATTCGACAGTTATCAACGGCGCTATCTAAAGCCACAGTCAGAAAATGGCATCTTGTTGATGTTCATTGGAAGATTATTTGTTGTTTTGCTAGATCATGGAGGGTAGAGAAATCTGGGGGATGAGCCTGGGCCCGCATGCGAAACGAGGTAAAACATGGGAGAGAAAAGTCTTCTTCTTTGTTTCTTTTTTCGGTATTAGATCATTGGTCGACGGGGGGAAAAGAAGGATCAATCTTGTGGAGACTGGCGTTTCTAGTTCCCGATGGTTGGTCGAGTTACATTGAAATGGATGGAAGAGAGAAGAGAGACCCATAGCATCGCGATCTGGTCATTTCTTACAGACTCAGAGAGATCCAATCTTTGAGATGGGTACGGGATAGGCATTATCGTGAGGGTATTAAGGGATGCTGTTACTGCAATATCAGCTGAGCCTTATAGCACATCCAAGCATGCATTGGCTTATCAAACTCTCCCTTTAGCATTGATCGAATTAGACTTGTTCATGGGCGGGTTTAGTGTAGATTGTAGAGTGTGGCATCCCATGCCGTTTTCAATCATTATTAACTATGGTAAAGCTGCATCTGCCTTGTCCGAGTAAAGCCTCAACTCTGTTTATACGTTTTAGGTTTAAGATTATTTACATTGACTTTTCCATAAACAACATTCAATTCTTACTCTGCGCGATTCAATCAAACGTCTCATCCATTGAATTTGGATTGAATCGACCGATGAAAAAGTCTTGGTATCGTCCCACTTAAGTCAACGGGCAAGCATCCTTTCTCCAACTTTCAACTTTTTACAACTTTGCGACATTGGGATCCAATTCAGTCCTTCTTTTCTTCTTTTGCGACGTTACCATTGTTACGCAATCACAGCAGACAGTGGAGGCCAATCTCTCTGCCAACATCAGCCGTACCGCGACTTGTACAACTCTGACCGACCCTTTATCTCGTTGTTTACTTCTTGTACGCCTGGGACCTTGCGTACTTGTCTGACCCGAGAGGTACATACACGACCGTGCACTGCGCTTCAACGCTTATATAGACTCTTCTTCTAAAGCTTCCTCGTTGCACTGCGCCTGCAAATGCGCGCCGCTAGGTACGAGCCAATTCTTCTCGTAGCCACGTTTTTCTCTCTGGCTCCCTGCATCGTCTCATTTCATCTCATATCGGTCTTGTTATTTGTTTGTCCGTCTGTCGTTGTCTTTGTCTTGAGTTGCGGGCCTTTCCGAGCGTACCTGGTTCGCTCGGCACCTTCATCCTGTCTCTCCATGCGACGCGACCCAGCATTGAAACACCAGGATACCTTTCCGCTTAGCTTATGCTTTACGCTACACTACCAATTCGATCCAGCTAATTCATCTTCCTTTGTCAGCGCAAGTCTGTGCTGCGCTGGCGACAGTTATTATATTCTCCAGCCATTTCCGTCTTGCTTATATCAAAGTCGACTTTCGGCTTCCCGCCTTGTTACCGTTGCTACAAGGACCCCTGCCTTCAAATATCCGTTCGTCAAACTCTGAACAAAAGTCTCGCCGTTTTGGACCAACCATCCTAACTTTACTTCTAGACGTATTCGCGCTGTCGCGCCGTGACCTTTTTGTTTCCCAATTCTCTTCATCCAACAGCTTCAAGAGCTTCAACGTCCCTGCGCTCGAGCTCTCGACCCTGGTCTGACACCGGCTTCCCACTATCGCAAACTACTACCGAAACTGCGATACCTGCAGCCAGCTATCATTAAAGCACACCGACTTCAGCCCAGCATATCATGGGGTGCTGACCCGTGACCTTTTATTACCACACTACAAACTACAGTCACTTCGATAACAGTTGTCAGTGCATTCGCTGCGGTGCGGTGCTGCGCCGTTCGTCCTTGATTACATTCGGGTACTTGGAACCGAATCTGGACAATCTTGTCCATTTATATCCAATTCCCTGTCTGGCACGGCGATCTTAATGCTAAACGCATCCTTGCTTGATAAGAATTAACACAAAGGCAGCTTCCTCCCTGCCTTGTTCGGTTGGCGCAGGATCGCTCGACTTTTGCGCTCACCAATCAGTCATCATGACTTCTCCAAAGGCTACAATGTCTGACCGCGGCCAAGAGAACGACGACACCCTTATAGAACCTGTGCTATCGTCTCCTCTTTCGACGCCTCAAACAACAAGTCCTGAGCTGGTCTCGTTTCAGTTGCTGGCCGACCAAACATCAACACCACTTAGCATCATGGACGATTCATGCTTTCTCGACATCGACAAGTTCATCGCAAGCGGTCTTGAGTCAAGCAGTGTTAGTGCTGGTCTCGACAAACCTACAGCGTCATCCAGCCAATCGCCAGTGATTACAGCGGGGTCGCCTGCCAGACCCTCGGACCCTAGCACTAAGAGCCAGCGCAACGCAGATCCTCTTGGATGTACAGGGACGGATACAGATGGCGGCCTCGCCGAACAGACACGTGCCGCTCATGAGGACAATGTTTCTGGATCTATCGAGAAGGAATCAAAGTTACAACAAACTTCTAATCGGCAATCGTATCGGAGATCCCAAGAGTACGACCAAACAAAGCCATTAGAGGTTATTGTGCAGCCAAAAATCATCTCGCCAGCGGAAGCTGCATCAAATACGACAGGCTTCGCTACCCAAAATAGCATCGCCCCATCAAATACCGGCGAGCCCAGTCTTGGTTTCAGGGGCCTTCATTCCGATCAGCACGAGTATCGAATAGATAGTTCGAGCAGAAATCAGCAATACGAGACTGCTCTTGCATCTAGAGGGCCTTTATCGGTGGAAAGGCTCCCTGCGTCAGGGATAGCCACAGCACAGGCACAGGCAAGCAGCCACTGTAGTGCTCCTCAAGGCACCACCCAGGCCATGTCAAGCACGGCCTCCACTAGCAACAATTCTGTTCCCCCTGGGTATCAAAGACACCGCACCGGCCATTCCTCACACGACTCCCGCGACAACGACTTTCCTCCCTCTCACACAACATCCCTTTCTTCTCGAATCGGTGGCACAAAACTCGATACGAGTATCGTCAAGCCCACGCCAAGGCCCATTGTTCGTACAGCGCCCGACTCACCTTCGCTCAGTATCCAACATCCAACTCCCGACATCACCTCTCAGGCCCGATCTGGAGCATACGTCGGGAACATCGCACAACTCGAAGCGACCGCCGAACGATTGTCTATGACCAGTTCCATCGATGATGCGATTCGAGATTTACACACTGAATTAAAGCGATCCGATAGCAGACGTTCTTCCATCCTTGCTGCCAGCGTCAAAGCCTCTGGGTCCATTGACGATTATACCAGTAACCCCGGCTCCGCTATCGAACAACTAAGACGACATCCCTCCATCGCTTCTTCTATCGTTTCTACAAATAACGCTGCACGCCACGGTGGTTATTCCCCCGGTGGATACGTACTTTCGCCTAATCACTCCTTTACCGGACGTCTTCGATCAGGATCCAAGAATTCGGCTGGCCGACCAGACTTTGATCTCGATACAGTTCTATCCCGTCACGGCCCAGGCAAGGCATCTGTTCGAAGTGTCCGGTCGACAAAGGTCTCACTTGCCGAGATCTCGGAATCAGAGCCCATTGCACTAACCCAGGACGTCCTCGACATGGCTGACAAAACACCGGTCAAGGACCCCGAGGGTGAATCTCTCCTCCCTGATGAGCTCCGCGATGCCAATATGCCCGCCACCGACGTATTCCAAAACATGATGGGAGACGACGATTTTATGAACTCCAAGAACGAGCGCCCGCACCCCGATGCAAGCACTGGTCATCTTACCGATCAAGAATCTAGGGATCCTCAGCGACCCGGAAGTTCACATTCAGATACAACATTCCAACAATGCCAGGATGCATTTGGCGACTTTGATGGTGTTCACTGGGTACCTGAACAAGATGACCCTTACTCCCTCCCCGATGACTTGGAGCCTCAACCCCAGCCTCGACCTCAGCAGCGACAAATGAGCCATTCCGAACATGTTCGGCCACAGTCTTACTTTGACCCTGAGTCTGGTCAACAAATGCTGTACTACCCTGCGCGGGTTCCCGCTATGCTCAACCTGCCCCCCAAGCTGTCCAACAAACCCAAGGCCAATGAAAGAAATAAGCGACGCTCCCAGGTGATGAGTGCTATGTTTGAAGGCAACAGGCAATCGAAGATGTTGGATGCCGATGCAAAGGCACGAGAGCGCGATACTTCGAGAGATTCCTGGCTCCCTGACCCTCTTGCTGGTCATCGAGAGTCATTTGCTGCTTTATCATCCGATGGATTCGGCAATCTTGGCCAGGAACCAGAGACAATTCGTTCTGTCCACTCGGACCAAGATGTTCCTCCTGCTGTGCAACCTGAAGCCAATGCCAATGCTCCGACTGAGACACTGAGGCGCCCCCAACGGCTGTCTCGGAACGAACTTGACAAGCGAAAGTCGAGAATGTCAAACTTGCCTCCACAACTCAGAGCAAGCGCCTATTTTGATCTGCCCGACAACACTCAAGGAGAGATCGAGGTCAAGGACGGCTCAGCCATGGCCACCCTTGAAAGCATTCTAGATGCTTCGGCAAACGCCCCTGTCAGTGCATTTACCGATCACGAACGTGCCGGTAGACTTGGAAAGGAAGTTTACGGCAAAGAAAAGAAGCGATCGTCAGTAGCTGCATCCACGGTTCTTCAGCCTGAAGGCGATAAGAAACATGCCAGAAAGCGTTCCTCTTTTATGTGGCTCGGCAAACGGCACAGTCATGTCAGTGATGATGACAAAGATCACAAGTCAGAGTCTGGGCTGGGACCTGTCAACGCTGACACGAATGCGAATGAACATGACGGACTGGCCCGCAGTGTGGACGATCGTAGTGATGGCCATGTTGATGATGAGCAAGAAGCCGCCAAAGAAGAAGCTGAGGACATGTCTGAGGAGGAAGGCTACAATGGACCCCCAACAACACTCCTGGCAGAGTTACAGTTGCGAAAGCAGCAGCAAAAAGAACGCACTCAGCGAACATTCCCAGGAGGTATGCATGCAACACTATTGGAGTTGGATGCTGTTGCCGAAACTCAGAAGAAGGCACGAAATAACAAGCGTATCAACCTGGCATGGGAAGAAGGTCAGGCACAAGCTGTTGATGAGGATTCCGATGATGAGGATATTCCTCTGGCTGTCATTGCAGCACGTAACCAAGGTGCAAAGAATGTTATGGATCTTCAACGCCCTCTTGGTTTGATGGAGCGTCGTGAGATGGAAGAGAACGAACCCCTCAGTCACCGCCGAGCTCGTCTGCAAGGCCAGGATCCTCGATCTATGGTAATTAGCCACAGGCCTAGCATGAACAACCTCAGTGCCAATCATCTTCCCACGACTCCTCATTCAGCACACCAATCTGTCGCCCAACTTTCGGTACAAAACGCATCAACTGAGCCGGATGATGAGTTTGAAGGAGAGACTCTTGCTGATAGAAAGCGACGGCTTGCGGCCAAGGAGGAAGCAGAGAACCTTCTACCTAAAGCCCGGCCTGTCAGCAGTGCGTTCTCCGTTGAGCTCCTCAATCAGTTTGAGGATCCTGAAGAGAAAAAGAAGAAAGAGGAAGAGAATAAGCCCAAGTTGGGCGAGGAGGAAACCCTGGGTCAACGACGAAAACGTCTACAAGCTGAGCGAGAAGCTCGTGAGCGTGAGATGAGTTTCAACCAGCTGAACGCCAGTGCCGAAGAGGCTGAGGCACCAATCCCAGGAATCAACGGGCGCATGCACCAATTGTCCAGCGTTCTTTCTGCCCATCCTAAAAGGGAGACCAACCAAGCCCAGGAAGAGCGCGCTCGTATGGAACATGAGAGGAGGCTTCTGAGAGAGCGTGAGGCTAAGATGGCCGCTTATCGAAGCCAAATGCCGCAGGCTCTCGGTGGTCCTAGCAATGTGCAATCTGGAGGTTACCGTGGAGGTACTTTCAACAATGGCCTTGGTGGCCAGAACTCCCAAGCAGCCATGTCCTCTCCTGCCCTTCATACGCAACTATTCAACCAACCAGCTCTTAATCACAGAAAGAGTGCTGTGTTCAGTACTTATGGGGCCCCTATGCAGCAAGCTCCATATGGCGGTTCAGCTACGAACCTGGGTGCGATGAACATGGGGTATAATGGCATGCCCAACGGCATGAGCCCTTATGGCGCTGGTGCCATGAGTATTTATGGTGGAGGCATGCTGCAACCTGGTATGCAAATGCCCGGTCAAGGTGGTTCTACCAACAGAATCGAGCAATGGCGTCAGGGTGTTCACCCTTAAGCAAGTCGATAGCACATCGGCTGTTGACATGGTCTGCAAGTACCTTTTCTAAGACAACGCATCTGGAAGATACATCTAGTGTACTATTTTGAGGAAACATAGAAGGGAAGAGGAAGCTTTTTACAGCATTGCTATCACTGGTGTTGTGGATAGAGATCAATCAATGGAGGAATAACATCTTGAGGAATTTGCTTTTTCTTGTTCTGCATGGCACCGAGCATTGCATGGCGCTGGGAATACTTGCGACGCTGGAAGGGCACAGCTATTTTTGACAATCTAATCGTTTTAATATGTTTTTTTTTTCTGGGATTGCTTCTTCAATCCGGTGGCATGTAGTTTTAGACTAGGAGCATGAACACGATGATATGACCAAAACTACGAATATCCAGATACTCAACTGTGATGCAACGCATGGGGAGGTATCAACTCGTCATATTGCAAGAAACAGACATACAGAAAAATTAAGCAACCCAATGTCTACAAGACCAACGCCAGGATGATAACAAGCCCTACCTCCCCCTTTTCAGTCTTCTACATGCTTTTGAAATCCTCTGCTTCACCTCCGCTTGCCGAAGCTACCAGCAGTCTTTTGCAATTTGGATGGTGGTGCAGATGCAGCTTCAACATCGCTCTCCTCATCCTCACCCATAGACTCGTCCACATCGTCATGGTTGACCTCATCTTCGTCCAAAGACTCCTCGGCATCGCTATCGTCCTCCTCACCAGCTGAATCCTCCTCATCGTCAGAGTCGCCAACAAAGCCGTTGGTGATGGGAACATCGTCGTCTGAATCGTCAAACTCGGTGTCAAGGCCTCGCCTTCGACCAGGTGTGCGCGCAACATCGTCCTCACCCTCAACCCAGATAACATCCTCGTCATCTTCGTCAGAGTCCGAGTTATCGCCGTTGTGAAGGCCGGGGCGCGACATCTTGCGACGAAGATCCATTTGGCCCTCGAGCATATCAAGCTTACCCTTCAGAGCGAGGAGACTTGACAAACCCTTGGCACGCTCAGCGAGAACCTTTTGCAGGCCACTGAGACTGTGGATAACCTTGGGCTGAGATGCGAGGGCACCACCATGGGCGACTAGTGTCCACTGGACCCAAGTCATAAGGTTTCCGGCGCGCCCAGGACGGCGGTACAAGCGAGCGGCGAGCTTGGTAAGAAGAGTGCCGGCGAGGGCGCTGTCGAGGCGCTCAATGGTGTTGCGGATGGTGGGGAGATCGGTGGTGTGCAGACACGACTCGAGAAGGTCTGTGTCGTCGGTACGGAGGGCCTGAGAGAGAACAGTGGTAAGGGACTGGTGTGTCGGGGGCGCGATGGCATTTCGCGAAGGCTGGGAGACAACTGCGCCATTGAGTGCGGAGGGCACGTCAATGATATCGTTCTCTGCACGGAGAAGCTCTCCAAAAGAAGGCGATGTCCCCTCAGCGTCTGATTCCTCGTCGTTGGACTGGCCATTGGGCTTTTGCTTGACGGATTTTTGGCGAGTGCTTGTTACGGCAGTTTCCTGAGCGGTCTGCTCCTCCTCTGGACTCTCAGCATCGGAGATATCTTCGTCGCTGTCGTTATCGGACGAGATCTCAATGGTCTCAACCTGCGAGGGCTGGAGGGCGTCGGGTCCGGCGATGGAGGCCTTTGACTCGTCGATGATGGACTTGTTGGGGATTCGAGCGCTGGTTCTAGCGACGGGAGCGGCCAGCTTGACCGGCGCTTTGCGTTTTGTTGACATTATGTGTAGGTTTTGATGTGAAGCGCAGCAGAAGTTAAGCGGTCGCGTGCAGGGATTCGTCGGTGATGAGATTCAGCGACGGGTGATTAATTTAAGAAGCAAGGTATTAATGCGACTCTTCTTTCTTTGGGGGTATCTTTTCCGTAATGAATGAGGAAAAGTGATACTGTTGAACGTTATCAATGGAAAATTTGACGAAGCCGTCGCTCGGTCTCGAGTGAAGGAACTTTTTTTCTGGAACCCCAGCTTGACTCTGGTGGTTGCCCCACAAGCGATAAGATTAGAGTAAGATGGTCACGTGTACAGTCACAGCAAGAGTGCCACAGGATGAGTCATGGTGTGGCTGTTTCTCTGGCTTCCATCGGCAAGGAGAATATCCTGGCTGCTAAGAGTCCATGACTGGCCCAATGCGGCCTGACCTTGAGCTTGGAAGAGTCATTTAATTGCAGTGATTGGCCTCACTGCAGCCTCTAAATGAAGATGGCGGTGATTGGACGAAGTGGATTGATAGTGAACTCGAGATAAGCTGCAATTGGTCACATCCGCAACCTTCACGTTCGCTTCCGGAGGGATCATCTCGTAGTCCGTGGCCTCAGGAGATGTGAAGTACAAATAAAGACCCAGCATCATGTAAAATGTTTCCCAGTTACGCAATGACACAGATCTTGGGGACACAAGCTCGAAACCCGATGTGATTGCTTGTCTTTTTTCATTGTTCGCCAACGAGATGGTCACCTGATACTTGCCCTTGCCAGGACTTGAGATCCAAGGTGGACCTGTATCCCGGCTTGATGCGTCCCAGTTTCGGTAGAAGGATGAAAGCTGTTAAGTGGTTATAGTGGTTTGCTGCATGGCTCCCTTTGACGCGACGTGAACGTGTAAGAGAGGTGTCATGAAAGGCGATGCACGTGCTTCAGTATAAAATGGGACCTGTTTCTGTGACCGTTTTTGAACTTGTTATTTCATCAGCGCAAGTGAAAGATCTTCATTTTGGTAAACATGTGGTGGTGATACATTTCAAGTTTCACGACCTCTGTTTGTTCCTTACTTGAATACGATCATCTTGTAAGACGAAGCTCGGGAAACGGTGGCATTACGGGGCCGTCATCACTCTCATCCCGTGTCTCTTCGGGTTTGGGGACCTTCCCCTTGCGTTCTGATCTGTCCTCGCCAGTCACATTCAATTGGATGGTCTCGATGAGATAGAGTTCTAGATCGAATTAAGCTCTGAATCAGCTGTGCATAATGCAAATGTATATTCCAGAACAAACATGAATGATCAAACAGCTGATTCACCTATTTTGACTGATTTGAAACCTCTTTCATCTTGATCAACCTCATTATCATGATACTACCAACCTCTACCATAATATCATCCCCAGCCACCAGCCACCATCCACCATCCACATCCATGGCAATGACGGTGACCGTGGCCCGTGCACCACTTCACAATCCCTTTGATACAAAACTCGGTCAACTAAATTTTTCCATCCCCTCATACCCAATCCCCTTGCCAAGTTGGCCACCCCGTTAGAGACAAGTCAACGGCTCAGCGGAGTTTGCCTTCTTCCCTCATAAATACCA
>JABEEM010001469.1:0-19389 GCA_013363185.1 Fusarium secorum | reverse complement strand
CTCGCTTATAATGCACGTTACCTAAACTTGTAAAAGATCCTCTAAATTATCGTCTGATTTGTTGCTCCACAACATCATCGCCACCAATCCCAAGCCCACCAAGGTTTCTTACACCATGGCTGTCAACCGCTATGCTTACAATGGTCCAATTGACCACACAATCGCACCTCAACTCGAGAACATTCGAGGAAAGTCAGTGATTATCACAGGCGGCGCCAATGGCATGGGCGAAGCCTTTGTACGAGATTTTGTCGCTGCTGGTGCCTGGGTAACATTCGCCGATGTCAATGAAGAGCGCGGCAAAATAGTTGAAGCAGAACTCAACGCCGACGGCCAAAAATGTGTCTTCATCAAGTGCGACATCAGAGACTGGGATCAACAAAAGGCCATGTTCGAAATGGCCAAGAGCAAAAGTCCAAGTAATTCGGTTGATGTTGTCATTGCAAATGCTGGCATTTCTCGAAGTTCGGGAGATAGCTTGTGGAATCTTGATGGTACGCACTCACTGAACCCTCTGAAAGTTTAGTGGAAGAGCCCTGAACTAACGGCACCTACAGACCCGAATGGAGAACCAACAAAGCCCGATTTGAACATTGTAAGGGTCAACATAGATGGAACATTCTACACATGGAAGCTTGCGGTTCATTATTTCCGTAAGCAACCAGTGAGCGAAGAACGAGACCGCTGTTTCATTATTACTGGTAGCATGGTGGCTTGGATTGATAGCCCAGTGAGTACCTGACGAGGCCCACCAGACGTTGAAGGCGCCCATCAACAAGAAACCAGAGTTTAGAGCTGACTTATATGTGACAGGGCAATTGGGAATATACTGGAACAAAATATGCGCTGCGTGGCTTTATGAGAACGGTCCGAAGATCAAGCCACGAGCAGTCTATCCGCATAAACTATGTCGCGCCCTGCTGGATCAAGAGCGCCATTCGAACAGCTGAGTATGAGAAGTGGCTGGTCGACCGCGGCGTGGAGTTTGGTGAACAGAAGGATGTTTCCAGCTGCATGTTGAGAATTGCAACCGATAGGAGCATCAATGGTGAGTACAAGAGATCTCGTTGTTAGTGAGGTACTAATGGCCATCACAGGTCGTTCGTTGATGATCACGCCCCGCTCCATCGCAAAGGAGGGTTTCGTAGACATTGACAGAGAGGACTACAAGGACACACCCGAAGATGAGTATCTGAAGAAGGTCCAAGCATCACAGCTGGTAATTATTGAGGATAAATGGTTAGACTCATACAAGGTCCGAGTATATAAAGAATAGCTACTGCCATGAGATAAAGTACAAAGTTAATCGAAAAGACTGCGCTAAGAAATAGAGATAAAGTACGAAATATGAGTATAAATGATAGTGCAGATGATACAAGAGGACTTGTTCTGGCCTTCCATGTAAACAAGATGCAACCCGACCCTCCCTTCTCATCCTACAGCATACATGCCTCACTTATGTGAGAGGCGAAGCGTTGACACAACGCGCTCCATCATTTTGTGATGTCTTCGGACCGTTAATCACAAGAGATTTCTCTCCAGTCTATACATATTTGTTAGTAACCCACTAAATACCGCTTGCATTGTGACTCACCTCAACGTTGAATCGGTATATGACGCCAGACGTATTCTCTGAAGCGTACATGAGCTTATTACCAACTGAATAAGCCGCCCCCCTAGTCCTAGAATTAGCTTCACACCTTGGTATACAATTGAAATGACTTACCAAAGGTTGTCGCCCGCGATGTGTCCAAAATCCTTCACGATCTGCCAGGTAAACGTGTCGAGGCTCCATCTTGCTAGGACTGTCTTTGATGTATTTCCTTGAAGAGCATATAGATAACGACCTCCCCCAGGTACAGATACCCAGTCGGCGCAGTTATTTGCGGATGTTGCGGTCCCTTGTTGAAGAACCTTGCCGTAGGTTGCGGATGTTGGGTTCACATCGATCTTCGCCCACGCCTTTCCATAGGTTGAGATCCAGAAAATGCCATCAGAATCTACATCGCCCGTATTCCAAGCTGACTCTCTGTTAGCTACTGTCCTTTGAACTTTGTGAAGTCATATAATGTCGGGCGGGGGTTTTACTCACTTCCATCAATAAATGTGTTCATCAGTGTATATGATCCGGTGGAGCCAATCCGAATGACTTGACTCTTCCCGTTCGCAATCTGGACAATGCCATAGATGAGATTATCCTTGATATTATAACCAATAGGATTGATGGTTCCGCCGTTGGTTGTGCCCGAGGGGGCTCCGGGTCCAACATTCTGCGCTACCAGGGCATTGACTCCTGTGACCAGATTGAGCCTGTAGAGAGTTCGGACTTGGATCAAGTATCCTCCTTCATCACAGCTGAAAGCTGGAGGTGGTGCTGGGGTCTCCACGACCACGATACCTCCATCGTCTGTGCCGGTCGGCGGAATGGTGGTTACAGCTCTGGCTGCATTGATGCTGGATGTTCCTGAGTATTGGCGATAGCTAGTGGATGGCTGAGGTGCAGGTGTCTCGATCACCACGATCGGTCCATCGTCTGTGCCAGTCGGTGCCATTGTTGTCACTGTAATGGCACCACTCAAGCTAGATGTACCGGAATATCGTCGCGTGCTCGTCACAGCCGCTGGTGGCGGCGTGGCAATTATGACTGTTCCATCTTCAGTACCAGTGGGCGTGATAGTCGTGAGGGTTATAGGCGCGGTTAGGAGGGAAGTCCCAGAATAACGTTGAGTAATGGTCACAGGAGGGGTTTCGATGATCACAGTCCCCGCTTCAGTTCCCGTCGGTGTTATTGTTGTAACCGTGGTTGGGCCGGTAAGAATATCGGTCCCACTCCAGAATCTTGTGATAGTTACTGGAGGTGTCGCTAGGATCACAGTACCTGGTTCAGTTCCGGTCGGTGTAATAGTTGTAAGTGTAAGAGGACCAGTGAGTATTTCGGTTCCGGTGTAGAACTGTGTCACCGTAACAGGAGGGGTCTCATAGATAATAGTCCCGTCCTCAGTACCAGTCGGAGTGATAGTTGTTATAGTTATTGGGCCGGTTATTACTGATGTACCAGTATAGAACCGTGTGACTCTTACAGGCGGTTTCTCAACTAAAACGACGCCAGCTTCTGTTCCAGTCGGAGTGATTGTAGTGACTGTAGTAGGAGCAGACAAGATTTCTGTACCTGTGTAGAATCTTGTGATTGTGATCGGAGGAGTTTCAATCACGACCACGCCCGGCTCTGTGTCCGTGGGTGTAATAGTAGTTACGGTAATGGGGCCCGACAAGATCTCCGTGCCCGTGTAAAACCTCGTGCTTGTAATGGGAGGAGTCTCGACGATGATGGTGCCAGGATGAGTGCCCGAAGGTGAGATCGTTGAGACCGTAGTTGGGCCTGTGAGGATATTCGATCCAGTATAGAATCGTGTTAGATAGACTGGAGGTGTCTCGATGACTACCGTACCCGAGATAGTAGTCACAGTGGTGGGACCAGATAGGACCTCTGTGCCTGTATATGGCCGCGTGATTGTTACAAGTGGTGTCTCGATAACAATAATTGCCGGATCGTTAGCATCTGTGGGCTGAATAGTTGTCACCGTGATAGCCCCGTTGATTGAAGAAGTCCCCGAGTATTGACGATAGCTGGTGACAGGTTGAGGTGAGGGAATCCCGATTATAACGGTTCCATCCTCCGTCGCAGTCGGCGTAATTGTAGTCAAGGTAACAGTCGAAGAGCCGGAGTACCTTTGGGTTATGGTCACGGGAGGTTTCTCTATGATCACGGTAGCCGGATCATTTCCAGAAGGAGATAGAGTGGTCACGGTAATCGGCCCGGTAAGGATACTTGTTCCAGTATAGAAACGTGTTGAAAACACAGGCGGACTGGCCATTACTACCGTAGCAGGAACCGACCCGGAAGCTGGAATGGTGGAGATAGCTATGGGTCCCGTGATCAACGATGTTCCTGTATAGAGTTCGGTTATTGTCGTTGTAGAGAAGGGCACATCTACATAGACAGTATCGGTGTCTCCAGGCATAGTACCTGTTTGGGTGGTAGTCTCGCTGGCTGTCACGCCTCCGTACCTATAGATCGTCGTATAAGGCTGAGGGAGATCAATATAGACTGAAGCAACATCCCCGTCAATCGTAGGCATCTGCGTTGTGATGCTGCTGGCTGTGTCGCTTCCATACCTGGTCACGGTTGTGTAAGGCTGGGCTAAGTCGACTATCACTGTTGCCGTCCCTCCTAGACTTGCAGGGTCAAGGGTGGTAACAGAGCTGACTGACACACTTCCATACCTAGTGGTGGTTACATAAGGCTGAGGAAGATCGATGTAGACTGAAGCAGTCTCTCCATCAATCGTTGGCATCTGTGTGGTGATGCTACTTGCTGTCACGCCTCCGTACCTATAGATCGTCGCATATGGTTGCGGGAGGTCTATGAAGACAGAGGCAGTTTCTCCATCAATTGTTGGCATCTGTGTCGTGATGCTACTTGCTGTAACGCTGCCGTACCTAGTCACAGTTGTATATGGCTGTGGGAGATCTAATAGAACTGTCGCAGTTCCCCCCATGCTAACAGGCGCAAGAGTGGTTATGGAGCTGACTGTCACACTTCCATACCGGGTAGTGGTTGCATAAGGTTGAGGAAGATCGATTATTACTGTTGCTTCTTGCCCGTCGATAGATGGGGACTCGGTGGTAATACTGCTAGCCGTCACGCTGCCCCATCTGGTTATCATCGTGTATGGCTGCGGTAAGTCTATAATAACCATTGCCGTCGCACCTGCACTGATAGGCAACTCTGTGGTCATGGTGCTGGCTGATACACTTCCATATCGGGTCCTGGTTGTGTAGGGTTGCGGGTATTCTAACAAGACAGTGACTGGATCTCCTGGGTTCACAAGAGTCTGAGTCGTCGTTGTGGGGACTGAAATGGTAGTTGCCCAGCGAGTTATTGTTGTATATGGCTGAGGAAGCTCAAGAAGGACCGTAATAGTTTCCCCAGGATTGGCAACCGTCTCAGTTGTAATACTGCTGATGGTAACGCTCCCGTACCTCGTTATAGTCTTGTAAGGCTGTGGTAAATCGACGATAATGGTTCCCGTCTGTCCGGGAACAGTTGGTGTCTGCGTCGTGATACTGCTCGCCGAAACACTCCCGTAACGAGTTGTGGTAGTGTATGGATCGGGAAGATCAACTAAGATAGTGGCTGTTGACCCTGGGCTAGTCAACGTCAACGTCCTGGTAGTGGCGACATTCACGCTGCCAAATCTGGTAACAGTTGTGTAAGGTTGCGGAAGATCAAGCAGGACTGTCCATGTCTGGCCCGGACCCTGTGCACTCTGCGTAGTTATACTAGAGACTGAAACACTCCCATAGCGGGTGATAGTTGTGTACGGTTGCGGGAGTTCAACGAGAATGGTGCCCTTCTGTCCTGGCATGGAAGGACCCAGTACCCTGGTTGTAGGTGCTGTTATACCGCCATATTGAGTAGATGTTAAGTAAGGCTGTGGAAGGTCAATCAGGACGGTTCCTGTCATTCCAGGGCTCTGGGGAGTTTGTGTGGTTACAGTAGAGACCGAGACACTTCCATATCGAATAATAGTCGTGTAGGGTTCGGGGAGGTCAACTAGAATGGTGCCTGTTTGCCCTGGCACCGCTACTGTGAGTGTTCTTGTCACAGGTGCTGTGACGCTACCATACTGGGTCGAAGTAAGGTAGGGCTGTGGCAAGTCAATGACTATAGTACCGATTTCTCCCGGAACTCTGGGACTCTGAGTCGCCATTGAAGAAGCCGATACGCTGCCGTAGCGAACCGTGGTGGTCCAAGGCTGAGGTAAATCGATTAATATACTGCCAGTCTCTCCCGGGTTCTGGGGGGTCTGCGTCGTTGTTAAGGGAGCCGAGACAGTTCCCCAGCGGGTTATTGTTGTAAATGGCTGCGGTAAGAGCACATCAATAGTCACTAGGTCACCTGGACTTTGAGGGGTCTGTGTCGTTGTTGAAGGGACGGAAATACTAGCCGCCCAACGGGTGATCGTCGTGATAGGCTGTTTTAGACTCACGAGGACGGTAACTGCATCCCCTGGGTTCACAGGAGTCAGTGTTGTTGTTGAAGGTGCTGAGATAGTAGCTGCCCAACGGGTTATTGTTGTAGAAGGCTGTGGCAAATTAACCAAGATGGTCACCGCATCGCCTGGACCTTGAGGAGTCTGTGTCGTTGTTGAGAGAACTGAGATAGTAGAAGCCCACCGGGTTATTGTTGTATAAAGCTGTGGAAAGAATATGATTACGCTGATTGGATCCCCGGTAACTTGAGGCGTCCGTGTCGTTGTTGAGGAGGCTGTGATAGCAGGTTCCCAGCTGGTTATCGTCGTGACGGGTTGCTTGAGACTCACGATGACGGTAATTGGATCCCCAGGCTTTTGAGGGGTCTGTGTTGTTGTGGAAGGGACTAATATAGTAGTGGCCCAGCGGGTTATCGTTGTGAAAAGCTCTGGAAGGTTTACAAGGATAGTAACAGGATCGCCCGGGTTCATTGGAGTTTGTGTCGTTGTTGAAGGCGCCGAGATAGTAGTTGCCCAGCGTGTTATAGTTGTGAAAGGCTGCGGTAAGCTAACTAGGATGGTAACCGGATCTCCTGGGTTCTGCGGGGTCTGTGTCGTTGTGGAAGGAACTGAAATCGTTGCCCAGCGGGTTATTGTTGTGGAAGGCTGTGGCAAATTAACTAGGATAGTCACCGCATCGCCAGGACCCTGGGGGGTCTGTGTCGTCGTTGAGGGGACTAAGATAGTAGTGGCCCATCGGGTTATCGTTGTAAAAGGCTGTGGCAAACTGACTAGAACAGTCACTGCATCCCCTGGGTTCACAGGTGTCTGAGTCGTTGTTGAAGGAGCTAAAATCGTTGCCCAACGGGTTATTGTTGTGAATGGCTGAGGCAAACTAACCAGGATAGTCACCGCATCGCCCGGATTTTGGGGGGTCTGTGTTGTTGTTGAGGGAGCTGAGATAGTGGCCCAGCGGGTGATTGTCGTAAACGGCTGCGGCCTCTCGATGACCACCGTCCAAGTCTCCTCAGGGCTCCCAGGAGTTTGAGTGCTCGTGGTGGAGGCTGACACACTTCCATAGCGAGTAGTTGTAACGTAAACCACAGTTTTCACCACGATGACCGAACCAGTCTGACCAGCGCCCGGTGACAAGGTAGTAGTATATGGCATAGAGATTGTGTTGTCGAAAGAAGTTATCGTGATATAGGGTGTGACGCTTGGAGGCACGAAAACAACCACGGTTCTGGTCTGATCTGGCAAGTCTGGTTGCTTGGTAGTGGTTGTGGTTGTCTTACCAGTCCAAGTGCTTGTCAAAGTGACATACTTAGCAGGAGCAGCAGGCTCTTCAATGATCACAGTCCCCGTAGCGCCAGGCTCAGCTGGAGTTCTAGTCGTCGTAATGGTTCCGGTTCCTGTGCCCGTGATCGTCGTGGTAATGTAATGGTCGATAGCAGGCGGGACTAGTACGACGACCGTACCGGTCTTCCCCGGGCCAGAAGGCGTCTGAGAAACAGTCCGGGTGATACTGTTACTTCCCGTTACCGTTGTTGTGGTCCAAGCAATAGCAGTAGGCGGTATCTCAACTAAAATCGTACCTAGCCTGCCGGAGCCAGATGGCATTTGAGTAGATGTACGACTCGTCGAGTCCGTCCCAGTGTTGGTAATAGTGGTCCAAGAGGTGATCCATGGCACTTCAACCACAATAGTATCAGTTATATCAGAGCCAGAGTGCTCTTGTGTGTATGTTCGGGTACTAGAACCTGAACCAAAATTGGTTACAGTAACATAACGCATGGCTGGCACATCATGGTGTATGACTCCTGCTTCTCCAGGCCCAGACGGAGGCTCGGTCCACACCCGCGTTGTCGATCCTGACCACACACTGCTACTATCAATGTAGCGAATAGCAGCGGTTGGGAATAATATGTGTTTTGTGCCTGTGCCTCCAGGTCCCGTGGGGGGAATAATCACGGTCCGCGTCTCAGATCCGGTCCAGTACTCGCTGGTGACAACGTAGTGGAGGGAATCTTCAGGATACTGTACCAAGACAGTCCCAGTTTTATCTGCACCAGACGGAGGTAAAGTCGTAGTTTTTGTTGTTGACCCTTTCCAATAATCTGTGACAGTAACAAAAGGAGTAACATCTGGAGGAAGTTGAAAAATCACAGTGCCTTCTTCATTCGGATTAGAGGGCTTCTGTGTAATTGTAGTTGCTTCCGATCCAGTCCACGTTCTCTTCGTGGTTATGTACTTGTAGGGGGTTAATATAATCACAACACCTGTTTCTCCCGGGTTTGCCGGCTCCTGGGTAATAGTCATTGGAGAGTCGATGTCACTGCCACGGATTGTAGTTGTCATAGGGTTAGGGAGGTTCACGATGACCCATCCTGAAGAGGAGCCTTCTGCGAACCGAGTAGTTGTTACTGGCGCTGTCACCTCCCCATATCGAGTGGTGTAAATGAGACGAGTGTTGACAGGAGGTAATTCCACAATAACACTCCAAGCGTCCCCTGCGCGGGTTGGAGATATCGTGTGGGTAACGGGTTCAGTTACAGAGCCAATATGAGACACGGTAGCCCAGCGTGCGGGAGGGACCTCGATTATAATCGTGCCTGTGCCATCTGGGCTGCTTGGAGGAATCGTTCTAGTCACCGGGGCTGTGACAGTTCCCACTCGGGTGATAGTGTTGTAGTCCGCGTCAGTGATTGGGATTTCAACGACCACTTCACCATCTTTGCCAGGCCCATTTGGAGTCTGAGTAAACGTCCTCGGAGTTGAGCCAGTTCCGAAACGCGTGACAGTGTTATATCTTCCCAGCGGGGCAGGTGTGTCGACGTATACGATCCCTGCCTCTCCTGGGTGTTTGGGCGGCTGCGTCGACGTGACAATCGCTGTCCCTGTCCCAACGCGAGTGACAGTTGCATATAGAACAGGGTCCGAAGGAACGACTATGAAAACCGTCTCGGTGCCCCCTGGGCTACGTGCAGGCTGTGTCGACGTCACAGGGGCAGTCACGATTCCTGTGCGGGTGACCGTTGTATATGCAGGTGTAGATCCTGGGACTTGAACGATGATGGTGCTGATGCCGCCTGAAACATCTGGCTGAATTGTCTGCGTGACAGGAGACTGGATGTCTCTTGTTTGAGTTATGGTTGTCGCCTTTGGTTGCCCTACAACAATTGTCGTTCGGTCGTCGACGTGAACGACCTTGGTAAAAGGGTCTCCGTTGCTCCCTTTCTCCGTGATAGTGGTGTAATAATCCCGACAAACCGTGATTGTCTCGGGATCTCCGGGATCGCCCACTTGGACGGTCCTTGTGTGATCAACTTCAACGCCTTCTGTTGGAGTTCTGTACTCAGGCTCTTCGATGACAACAGTAGTCGGATCACCAGGCCGATCAGGGGTCAGTGTTCGAGTCCGCGCAGTTGTCAAAGAAGATATGATTGAAGTGATTGTGGTTAGAGGAGTTCTCTTGATGACAGTCCCAACCGGTGGTGTTCCCTGCGGTGCAATAGTGTACGTTGAGGGAGGTCCCAGGCCGAAAACTGCAGTAGTGATATATGATGCCTCATGAGGTATCAGAAATATACTGTAGCTGTCAGTTTGCTGTGAAATCGCAGTAAATAAGGTACCAACCTGGCTAATGTTGTGTCAAATGTGATTGAGCCGTCTACAACCTTGATTGGCTGCACCTCAGCACGTTTCTCGCCATCAGGACAATCAATAACTGGATCCCAGGCAGAGGCGAAAGCAAACAACACGAAAAGAACTCCATAGCACGTTAATTTATGCATGCGCATGGCTTTAAGCATATTGTTTAAATGGAATAGGGTGTTGTACCTGCCGCGAGACAGATTGGAGATGAAAAGGTCACGTGCGAGGGTCAATCACGAAGCGAACGAGGAAGGAGCGCCATGCTATATATTTAATTGCTAACTACGGAAGGAACGCATAATAAATTGGAGAAAATGATCGACATGCAAGCAGAGTTTAAGGGTATTAATATGGAAAGATTGATTCTTAGAAGCCTTGGCATTCCGATTGCGTGCAGATGTACTGTGGCGTTGATGGTTCTGGCCTAGACCTCGCTGACAGATATGAAGATCAAACACCAGCGCCATCTACGTTCTGGAAGGCTAACTGTGGAGTGATTAGATTGGATGATTCTGGATTTCAATAAGAGGCTTGCTTTAATACTAAAGCAGTATCTTTCCGCCACAAGGTCCCAAGTGCCTGGATCGCTAAACTCTTCTGCGGGTTTGAGGGAAATTCGCTATCGCCGGGCAGTGGACACCCACCTACCTGGTTCCCCTATGATTCTTGCTATAAAGCCAAGAAATAGACATTGCACTAGAACATCAATATAGCTAAACATTCCAAGCCGACCACAAGGTCACCGTTTAACCTGCCAGCTAGGCATGGCCGCTCAGAGGTCTCGGCCCATTCCTTACATTAAACTTTAAGGTGAATCTCTTTCTAGAAGCTTTCTATCGAATTGCCGACTGTGTATGATTTTACTGAAGCCATTATGAAGCTGTAATATCTCGTGAATTGACATAAATACTCGAAATCTCTCACCCATCATCAAGATGACCCGGACATCCCAACACTCCTTTGACTTGACACTCAGCCTTACAACACTCCTTTTATACACATTGACTTACACAAACACTCTCTTGCCACCACCATACCTATATTCTTTAAATACCCAAACCAAATCGCCATGATGAGATTAACAACGATAAGCTGTGGCCTGAGCTTCCTATTACCTGTATACGCACGAGTCATCTCTGACCCTTGCGCTACAACAACGACTCTACCTGCCATTACCGTCACAAAGGGCCCTAATGGTTATTACAACCAGTATACCCGCACATATCAAGAGTTCTACCCTCAAGGCCTGACAACAAAAGTTTACACTATTACACAATCATGTTCAGGTGTGAATTGTCAACCCTTGCCTATCGAGACTGCTCCTCCACCTGGCTTCACATCTGCCGTGGTCAAGTGTGACAAGTGCGGAGGCTCAGGGACAAAGGTCGCTACTTTGACGTTCCCGACTGAGTCAGTGCAAGCATATTCATCTTCTGGCTATGTTGTTGTACCTATTGCACAACCAACGCAGATTCCACTTGGCCAGAGTGAGCAATTTCATAGCAGTTCAGTTACTGAGAATGGTTCTTCTAGCTCTGATGCTGGTCATGCACTGAATAACCATGGTGCTCCTCTTTCTACAGATACTTCTCCAGACTCTGGAGATTCGGCTGCAAAAGACTCCGGCAGTGGAAGTCAAGAGAGCCAAGACATCAACATTGGATCCACGCAGCCGCAATCTAACAACGGAGGCTCTACAAATGCTGGAGAATATTCTGATGACACAGGTGCCGGTGTTCCTGGATCTCGGCCATCATCTGAGACGCCTACCGCTGGTTATCACTTTTCCCCCTCCAACTCCTCCCCTGCTGGCTCCGATGGTCAGTCTTCGTCTTCAGCAGACACAGGCTCATCTGATACGGCCGCTGCAGGAGATGACACCTCATATTCCATTCCTAACCAGAAAACCGGCAACCCATATGCAGGTGACACTTCTGGTGCCTCGAGCAACGGATCCGGCTGGTCTGGCAATAACTCCCCCTCCTCTCAAAATGATACCCCCTCTACTGGAAAACCAGCCACCAAAGACTCTGGCGATGATAGCTGGAGTCCCGATTCCCCGATCACTGTTAATAGTGCGGGCCATATCAAGACAAATGTTCTTACATGTGTATTAGCGAATATTGCTGGCATGTTCGTTCTGAGGTTGCTAGTATAGCAACAGTACCTTCTTGTATCTAGCGTTAAAAATGATATAATTACAATTAATAAGACACGATCGAGACCATCTGTGGCTGTACATGTCGTTCCACTTTCTCGGGTGCTAGTTAGACTAACTGTAGTTGACTTAGATGCTAGCAAGACATGGATCCATCACGGGGGAAGCGACCGTTTCTCGCGGGGAACTCTGAAGCATCTTTAAGGTTCTGCCCTTAGATTTGCGCTTACTTGCTTTGACAAATCGCATCGGCTAGCCCCTGCCAAGATTCGACAAGCTTATTCCAAATCCGTATATTTTTGTTGCAGATCAGGAATCTTGTGGCTTGACATTGTTGTCTAGCGCTGAGCCGCAACACCATAGTCAAGCTCTTTTGGGTTGAGAATATTTGAGACATCCATCACGAGTGGCAGAAATATCCCGACAAGGTTAGAATGTTGCAAGCCAGATTTATACTTCGTTGACTAGTGGTTTTCCGCCAGCTATATCAAGTCCAGCCTCTAATAGGTATAAGCTTCTCTGTTGACGGGTCACCCGAGAGGTTGGGTTTGTACTGAATTAGAGCCATGCCACGCGAGCTATTTCTGCAGGTGTTCTTGGATACTAACGAGGCTACGTGAAACTCAAAGTCGGACCAGGTACTCGGGCCCCTCGCTTATCTAGAGTCAAGCCTGGTCCTCCATCCTTAGAACGGCACTGACGTTCTTGGCAAGGACCTGCTCCAGCCTCTCGTGTTCGCTTAGGGTATGCAATAGAACAATTTGGTAATCTGTGAGAAGTTTAAATCAGGTTAAGAAAAGTCAGACCACTTTTGATGTTGGCATACGGCCTTACACGGAAGGTCGTTTTTCAAACGGATGGAATTCTGATAGTGATATTGGTTGCCAAAGGCCTGACCATTCCTCCTCGATGAGGAATAGTTTGTTAGGCGTGTTATAACGTGATCTTGTGGCAGACTATACCAAATGGCAAAGATGGCCACCCAAATGATAATGATAGACGAAGCGGACTTCTAAACTTTGTCAACTCTGATGTGCTGATGCTCTCCATATTGGCGGCCGCCGTTCCAACCTTGCACATCACTCCGTGTTGGAATGTCATGGAATATCAGTGTTATCAAACTGCACAGATAAACTCCGTTGGCTGGTTAGAGCTTTACCCCTAAGGTCCCTAAGGGGATGGATGCCAGGACTGGTGAGTGTCGAGAAGAGGGGGCATAAGGAAAGGAGTTGGTATTCTGTCTGAACTGTGTTTATCAGAGTGTTATCTTGAGTTTATAGACCTGACAGCTGCAGCTTGCATCGTGCGCCTCACTCGTGGGCATAAGGAAAAGCGGAGTGATATGGTCGTCGTAGTGCTGGAGGAGGATGGCCGTGGCTACCAGCTCTGGCAGTCCACCTTGCGTGACAAAATGCTTCGTAGCTAATCGGCTGTATAGTTGGGATGTATTCCAGACTTGCCCCTGCTTGTAAATATGTTCCGGCTGCTGCTAAGCTCTTTGTGCTGATATAAGCTCTCGGCCATCTTGCTCACAGTTAAGACATTATACCATGATGCCTGACCAATAGGTTCTAGTTGCTGCACAATGTTGGGGTCCACCTCCGCATTGGCTGTCGAAACTGCAGGCGGAGATGAGATTATGTCTTTGTTCCATGATAACACAATCGAGAAGAATCAGGAAGTTGATGGGGGTGGGTCAAGGATTTCGTGTCTGAGGCGATTGAAATCAATCATCGGGTCCGGTATAAGTGAGGTGTATCAAAGATCGCTGTCCTCGATCATGAATGAGACAGCATCGTAGCCAAAGTCTCGACCAAGACATCTCGGATGCAGTCACTTGTACTTTCAACTTCAAAGGTTTCCAGGTTGTCTCTCTCTCTTGTGGGAGACTTATCTTCGTTGAGTCTATGTGCATATTGCCTTCCAAAAGCCGAAAGAAATTGGAACTTTTTAGTGTGTTGGCTTGATATGTCTCGTTGAGATGTCATAATCTTTGCCCATCGATCGATCTCTCTGTCTCGAAGTGGACACATAGAACTCGTCTTTTTCTTGTAAGGTCTCTGTAGAAAGTTGAAACTGGCGTTGATGAGGCAGACTTGCTTCGGTGCAGTGTCGAGCTGGTCTAGGCTCATATGTCGTGGACGCCATCTATCAGGCAGATGTGTTGTAGATATGGATAATGAAGTACTGAGAGATCTTTTTAAGTAGGTAGGACCAAAAGGTGGTGATTTCGTCTAAACTTAGAAGAGATTTAGGATAGATCTTACCACTTTAGGATAACTTAGGTAAAGTTTAGGTAAAATTACTAAATCTACTTAGAAGCCGACCAGGCAGAAAAGCATTTAGATAATCGTCCTGCGTTGTATGTTAGATAAAGTCAGCGGGGGAGTTGTCCTTCAACTCACAATAAATTTGATCTTCTTACTGAGCCATATGGCGAACCTCCAGCTCCTGCATCTCTTCAGCAGTCGGGGTGGCACCAGTGAGACATCGGACGCACTCTGAGCTATTGCCCAGCAGCTGATAGATCAAACCTATGTGACGTCGGCCTCGCTGTTGTGACGTGATATGGCGATCTGCTCTATAGTGATGGCTAGGATCACCACAACGCCTTCAATCTTTATATATTTGTATCACTTGTGGTAAAAGTCTCAAGTTCTCTACGATGGAAGACAACCAAGATAATGCCCTACTGTGCCGCGCTGCACAGCCGCTCCCAGATCGATCAATCAGCTCTCAGGTTAGTCCCCACTCTAACCATATTAGGCGACACAAATATGGCCATTTAATTACTTGCCTGTAACAAGAGTCTAACATTTAAAATATTTTAAGATTTAGTACCATATAATCACTATAAAAATAAAAGATTCAAGCGATGGCTGAAGAGATGAGAAGCCGTTTGGCTGAGATGGCAACGGTTTTCGACGGAATGGCCGACACCATCGGGCAGCAGGACAATCGGCGTCGTGCCAACAAGGCTGATATTGCAGAGCTTTGGTCTCTACATATCCAGCAGACTGGCAATGTCCCAGACTGCCTCCGACGTATCGCTCTTGCCAACTGCACTCCCGAAGAGGTACAGCAACTCGAAACTACTGTCGATTCCGATTCCGAAGACTTCATAGTGTGATTTGGATTAGACTCCAATGTGGTATTGGCTTCAGTAGACTAGCCAAAAAGTTAGGAGGATACAGCAATGGTTCTACATGTTTGGAGGATTCCCTGGGGTAGTAATGGGATAAGGCAAAATACTTTCCAGACTTGTTTGGCGATTAAGTCAAACCATGGGACGCGGGTGCAAAGGGGAACAGTAATGAATGCAACGAAGATTAAATACAAGCCTCGAGACCCGATGGAATATGGGCTATCACGATACCTCCCGAATTATGTTTTCCTTTAATTACCGATCATCACCAACCATCTTTGATGTGCAACCTGTATCCACGATGTTGTTGAGGATCTGCTTCATGTCTCTAAGGTCGTCCGGTAACTAAATTCGCCTGGTCTTCTGCGGCGTTGGTATTGTGCTTTACGAGAGTGTCTACACTCTGAGTGATAGAATTGCTTAACGGTTGGATCACATCTTGAACTGCCTGCAAGATACCCGTGAAATTCCTCAGCCTGTCCCTCAGCCTGTCCCCCAGTCTACAGCTCCTCTCATTTTTGGGCAACCGGCTGATGGTCGAAACATCTTCAACCCGATTATAGCTCGTTCAGAGGGATCGGTCACTCGTTGCTCGTCAGCACTGCCTGAAGATATTGCAACCTTTCCTCGTGGCAAGACAGATGATGCGATGAGTGATACGAGCAATCCAATGGGATCCCAAGGCTCGTCAGGCCACAGACCATCATCTTTTTCTGAAAGGCGTAGAGCCAAGTGGCGGACGTCAGGCAACGCTAATAAGTCTGTCCCAATTGATACTCGACTTTCCTTTCAGGCCAAACGCGAGAGTCCGTCGGTTGTCGCCCAGAGATCACACGATCCTTTTGTTAGTTCACCACAGTCAAGTAACGAAAACACATCTACCCATCGTCTCAAAAATCTGGAGACTGGCGGTCATCGCCTTATGGCGCCCGCAGACTCTACCGCTCAACACTCATCTGATGATGAGCGCCTCTCCAGAGAGTTTTGTGAAGAGATCGCAGAGCGAGTGACCAACAAAATCAAGGGTCAGATCGCTGCTGAAGTGAAGAAGACGGTTGCAGGGCTCATTATTCGGGCGGTCGAAGAGGTGACCGCACCGATGAGCCAATGTCTGCTGAAGTGCGTCGAGACGATGGCGCAGCACCATCAATCTGCTGCGGATATAACGCAAAGGATCGACGCTGCCAGGGCAGCCAACGCTGATGTCCAAAAAATGAATGAGCTGCTCAGTGACATTTCGTTATCAAATCAACACCAGCTAGAGGCACTACAAGCAGAGGGAGCAGCAATTAACCAATTGCTGCCAACAATTAAAGATCACCAGGAAGGAATCGCCGAGCTCCAACAACACGCAACCGATGTTGAAGAGTACCTTGCTCTACAAGGCGCCCCCCAGGACGATGAGCATCCAAGACGCTCCTCCGGTTGATGAGCACCATGGTCACGGCTTCGATAATGCTGGGAATGCGCAGAGTTTAACTCTCTCACTCTTTCATGCAACCCGGCTTAAATGCCGTGAGGTTTTCTGTTTCCTGTTATCTCTTTTCGCCCGAAGGTCCTGCACACGCCTGCGGGAATTCTTTTCACATCATCGTTCTTTTGCCTTTCGTTTGTCGCCGCAGATTTCGCATGCCTCTGCTCTTTTGGCATCGCCATCTTACGTCTTCCGTCTTTCATCTTTTGCCTTTCGCTGCTGATGTCACAGACATCTGCTCTTTCGGTATCACCATTCTTGGTCTTTCGTCTCTCGCCTTTCGTTTATCGCCACGGATTTTGGAGGCATCTATCCTTTCGATATCGCCATCTTTCGTCTTTCATCTTCGTCTTTCTCCAGATGACTCCATAAGACACATATCATGGGGATTATACAGTCTCCTTTATTTCGTTTCAGTTTGATCTCTTATTCCTCACATCGCCCGAAGATTGAATGACGCGAGGCATCTGCGCTTGTCATTTCGACACATATGCAGATCTACTGGATTTCACTCTTAAGCTCAATTTCGCCTCTGCTTCTTTCAATTCGTTTATTCTCGACAATCAGTTTCCCATCATCGCCGGCTGGTGATTCGAGGAGGATATCTTGGACCATTGTTTGCCTTTCTATCACAGAATTATCTGGTGATGATACACGCACTCGTCTTTTCTTTTTACCAGTACCATAGTTAGTTTTCGACCCAATATAATGTTTAATGTTTAATATGGACTCCCTGTATGGGAGTAACTTCATCATGAGTAGACTAAGTGACGACGACGAGGAGATGACCTGCACGAGGAGAGAAGAATGGGCGCCAACATCGCAAGCTGAATTCAGTGCCAACTCCCAGCGTTCTCGGTGGCTGTGACTGAGCTGCTGGAATGCCTGGACTTTGTGCTTGATCAGTTGGATGACCAGGGTAAAAAAAACTCACTTGAGATATAAGTACCATACTGATAGACGTGTAAACTAGGAGCCCATGGAGATTTGTTACAGTTTCACCTGTCACGGGTTGCCAAGGAGATATCCAAGTATGAAAACACAAGGGTTGATGAACAAGTTTCGCAGCCATGTATTGGGTATGTTTTCCTACCTCAATGTAACCGGCGTCCCGCAATCTAATCAAAACTTGTAGGGATCGTGATCTACTTGAGCTACTGCTTGCCACCTGCAGATGCGCATGCTCCGTCTACAAGCCAGACATCCATCCTGGAGGTGAATCTCGTACCAGTGATTTCTCGGACACCTTCTATCACTGGAGCAGTCAAAGCCACTTCAATATGGAAATCAGAAGATACAAATACTTTGTTTGTTTCCATTAGAGGCACATCTTGCAAGACAGACCATCTTGTAAACTTTAATAGGAACCAGAAGGACTCTACCTCGGTCTTCGTAAGTTCCAGGAGCTTTTTATTTCTTTCAAACACGAACAGCTGTCTTGAGGCTTTCCCGGGCATTAAGGAACAGATATATGCCCATAGTGGTTTTTTAGCTTGTGCAGCTACCCTTCTTCCCTGGCTCACCGAGGAAATCGTTCGCCAGGTCACAGCCGACAAGAGTTTGAAAGATATAGCATTCACAGGCCACTCCGCGGGCGGAGCGGTTTCAGCCATGGTCTTTCTGCATTTTGTTTGCCATTGCCCAACCGAATGTAGGTTCAGGTGTTCTCACTGCGTGTCGAACGAGCTCACAGCCTTTACAAGTATCAAATGTAAAACTCACTCATCACATTCGGAGCCCCGCCTGTTACTTCAACAAACATCACTGAACTGGCCCAAGGCCTTCCTTAAACTAGACATATCTATGCTGCTGTCAACGAACACGACTTAGTTCCTAGGGTTGACCAAAGCTACATCACATCTATCATCAGTTTGTACCGGTCAGCCTACGGGTTACCGTTGTCTGAATTCCATAATACCACATTTACAAACAACACTCAAGCAGAAAGAAATCAGCATGCTATTTGGAAACTGCCCCCGCCTGACTTCCATGTCATTGGAAATATCATTGTCCTGAGAGCAAAACTCGATTACAATGCTTTACAGTCGACATCAAGCCAAACCAGTACGGACAGTACTACGCCACCACAAAAGCTAGATATCCTACGAGTGTCACCAATAGAGTTTTGTAAATTGCTATTCTTTGAGATATCTGTACGTAAGAGGAAGATATACCTCAACAGATTGGAGAGATTGGTACAAGAGTCTGGAGGAACAGTATGATACTAAAAGCAAAACGCGATTTTCTGGGTTTACTCTCACATCTGGTTCAAGCTGTTCTGATAGAAATCTCATGTCAGTCTCCCTCTCAGACCTCATATTTCCTGTTGCTTACTCAAAACTTGTAAACCCTGTCGTTCTTTACTATGATATAAGTGGGCAGGCTGCCTCTTATCTTGGTAGACCCTCTCGATCCAATGTGTTGAAATAACCCTTGCGGTGAGTGAATTCTGGTTCCACCGCACTTCTTGTTCCGCCTACACTCTCTTCAAATAAAGCTTTTGCTTCTTTGCAAGTCTCAAAATGGAATTGGTAACCGGTGGAAGAAAATACATCGTCGCGACCTCGACTGATCACAGCAAGAGTCTCCAGGCGAATCTGACACCCCTTACAACTGACACCATTTTCAACTTGACCAGTGGTTGGATCATACCACGGGTATGCAGTAGACATCATAAAACGTTGGTTCTTTTGTTCGCTCCGCGCCTCTAAGGCCTGAGCTGCGTCTGAAGTCAGGAGACCAAGCTCTGATAGTCTCCGTGTAGCCTCCACTTCTGCTAGGAGTAGACCTGGACGAACTGCCGGTCTTTCTGTCATAGAATATATTCCAGGTACCGTTCTAAGAACGTATCTCATATGAGAACTCAAACGCTTGGCAGATAGCTTTGTGAACTTCGACATGGTGGCAGGCTGGCGATCAATTC
>JABEEM010001461.1:0-30444 GCA_013363185.1 Fusarium secorum | reverse complement strand
ACAAACTGTACAACATCACTAAGTCTCAGGCGGAGAATGAGCGTCGACCTTTTCCATCGACACGTGCGGCTGACGCTCATCGCCTGCATACTTGCTATCTGACTGTACGAGCATTTTTGGGGAGGGAATACTACACAAGTGAGTATTGATTTAGTGCCTAAAAATGCCTATATATACCTTGGCAAGATATGATGGCAGACTGGTGTCATGATACCATTGGTCACACTTTTCCAGATGATCAGCGTTTTGTTGAATGGAATGATTCATCAGTACTTTAATTATTAAAAGTAAGAAGACAGTTATTATTTGACAAATTATGATGCAATTGTAACTTGACTTGGTCATGATGTTATGGTGGATAACGCCGCCCCATTGTCGCGACGGGGCATTAGTAGGTTGCAATTGGAATCATGAGTTCTGCTTCATTATTAGGATATAGAATAAAGCTTGCCTAGTTAGGAATAAAACTTCGAGTTATGTACTAAACATAGGCTTGAAATGAAATATATATTAAGGGGGAAACGCATCAGAGCTGGAGCGGAGCATCTCTAGTGCAGCCATGGTTTTTGCAGGTTATGGCCAGTTATCTTATCTTCTTATCGATAACTACGTTTGTCAGTCTCTAGGGTAGTTCAGCGGGCGGTAAACGTGAATAGCAAACTGAATCATGAATCATCTCGAGACAATTTCTCGTGAATCTGTCGGACCGATGTTATTCTGGCATTTCTCAATTACCAGCAATCCCAAATGGAACTTCCCTTTATTGGCCACGAGACGAAGAGAACATGATTCTTAACGTGCACAAACTCTAAATGTCAAGCCTGATTCTTGACTCACCATAGACTAATCGTGACTAGTTAGTGCTAACTCATGCTGATCTACTGATTCCTCTCGTCTTAAGAAATGACGTTGCTTGTGGCTTATACCGTTGCCAAGACGGCATTTGTTTCTGCACGAAAGCTATCGTCTTTGCGCTTTTT
This sequence comes from Fusarium secorum, assembly GCA_013363185.1. Lineage (NCBI taxonomy): Eukaryota > Fungi > Ascomycota > Sordariomycetes > Hypocreales > Nectriaceae > Fusarium > Fusarium secorum. The sequence continues at coordinate 29,464 of JABEEM010001461.1, read as the reverse complement.
AGTTCGTTTGATTTCACGCGCCAAGAAGCTGCGCCAGAGGCTGACGACGGCGAGCCAATCTCATGTGCCCAGCAAGTTCAACATTCTGCAGCTGCCTGTCTCGGGTAGTCAAAACGGCTCCCACGATGCTGGAACCATGTTTCTTGGCTTTGCGATGATCTTTCAATTAACAAAGATTAAATGCCGCAATTAATCGAGGCGAGAAATCACGCCCTCTCTTTCGCGAACTTTTCCTCTCTGCCGTGGGTCAAGCTCATACGTTTCTCATCCAAGACGAATATGCCCATTGTATCAGGACTTGAGATGCAAGATCTCATCTCTTCGGAGACAAATCCAGATTCGGAAGCTTCGGCAATCTATACAACGAGATGCCGAAAGCTTAAATCATTAATCCGAGGCTGTGTCTCACAATGCTACCCTAAAACCAGGAAGACGCAATATCTCAAAGATCCCTGTAAGACTACGGAAGATTCCATGGGGAAATTATCAATGAAAAAAGGGACTGACTAGTTACGCGGCCAGATCAGGGGCCCAGAACAAGTGAAAGGCTCGCGATAGTTGCAAATAACATTGGCTAAGCTCGGATTATTTCTTATCTCTCGCTGTTTAGGAGAAACAAGGATGATTCTAGACCGCCAGCGCCAAGACGCACCACTATAAAACCTAATTCCTTAGTGCATTACCCCATGGAGAATCCCACAGACTAGCGCGGGCTGTGCCTGGAACGTCCACGTGGGCCAGCAATGGAAAGTTTCACAAACGTCACCAAGCAATTATTGGTAATCTATTGAGAAAATCGTGAATTACAGGGTGAAAACCTGGATCTTGTTCATTGATAGGCTTCGAGATAGAGTTTGCAGAGTTTATTTGAGTTGCTGCGGGGGTCAATCCAAGTCCAAGTCCAAGCCCCCGTGGTCTGTGGTATCTTGCGCCTCGCTTTGTCTTGGCAGTGACATTATTACGCGCTAGACTGTATTCTGCGTCTTTCATGTCCTTCGCAATCAGATATAAAATTACCCATAATCACAACAACATCTCATCAACCAGCTCTTCACCAGTCTCCTTTTACCTTATTCTCTATCTCATCATCACAATGCGTGTCTCTCAACTTTTTGCCGTGGCGACGTACGTCACGAGTGTCTTGTCCTGCGCAAAGCATAACAATCACTACTCCCTCAAGAACAAGAAGCGAGCCATTGACCCTCGCGCCGAGCCTGGGAAAACGGACTGGGCTTATGAAGCTTCTTACAATTGGGGTCGTCTCAACCCTGGTACGTTCTTCTCATCAAGATTATTAGCAACAAACAGTGACTGATACGATCTAGACTACCATCTTTGCCAAGATGGCACCCAGCAATCTCCCATCCCCATCGCCCTCAAGCAAGGTCTCTCACTGGAGCATCTGATCAAAGAGTGGAATTATCCCGATGAGATCACCGGCAACTTCTTCAACTGGGGCTACGGACCTGCATTCACGGTCCAGAACGAAGATCAGATCTGGACTCAGAACCCCTCTTTCAGCTTCGACAACGAGACTGTTTACCTCAAAGGCTGGCACATCCACGCCCCCGCCGACCACACCGTGGAACGCCACCGCTCCAGAGCCGAGCTCCATCTCGTGCACGTCAACGCGCAGGGCAAAGAACGCGCTGTCCTTGCTATTCGTCTTGACCCAGGTAACAAGGCGAACAGCTTTTTTGGTCAACTCCCAAAGATGATTGGCTTCAACGAAACAGACGTCAGTGAAGAGGCTACGCTCAACCATAGACTGCTTCTGGAGAGTGTTGATTACTTTGATGAGTTTTGGACTTATGAGGGTAGCTTGACGAGTCCTCCTTGCACAGAGGGTATTCGCTTTTTCATCGCGCGACCCATTCTGTTTACGAGTGTGCAGCAGATGAGGGCTATTCTTGGGGCTTCGACTTATAGTGCTCGTCAGGAGCAGTTGGTCTGGCGCCATCGCATTAATGTTTAGGGGCTAGAGTAGATTATAGATAGTGATAGCGCGAGGCTGAATTGACCCCCATAACATCACGACCAGGTCAAGTTGCAATTGCATCGTAATTTGTCGTTCACGATATTGACCGCGATTTTATTAACAAGCTACCTTATTTGCGTACTAAAACAGCTCCTCCATCTTCTGCTGATCTGGAGTACTGAGGCTTATATGGTGCCTTGCTCCACCAGCAATGGTTTGTGTGTGGATCATAGAAAGCCCACTTACATCCCGCCGAATGATTGCACCTCCGAGCACAATCTTTGTCATCAATAACCTTTCCGTTCTGTCCTGACATATCTTTCGGACGCTTTTTCAACAAATCACGTTGACAGTGATATGCGTATTTATGCTCATAAACACTCCTGACACCCTGAGGGCATGCGTAACGATGATAATGTAGTTTTTTGATGCTTTTCAATTTCCTGGTCCATTTTTCGTCGTTTTTCTTAATTGCCTGTGCAATCTTGCCCTTGCAAGCTTTGTTGCTGATCTTTTCCTTGCAAGCTTGGGTGATCTTGTTATCGCAGTCTGTAATACTGATCTTGTCCTTGCAAGCTTTGGTGATCTTGTTATCGCAATCTGTAATACTGATCTTGTCCTTGCCAGCTTGGGTGACTTTGTCAGTGCAATCTGCAATACTGATCTTGTCCTTGCCAGCTTGGGTGATCTTCTCATCGCAATCTTTATTGCACTTGTTGACCTCATCGCGGCACTTATCAGGATCCTTTGCTGTGTCCGAAGTTTCGATCGAGACAAAGGCCACACTCTTGGTTCCAGGCCTTGTACCAGAGACCGCATCGCTTTTCATTTGGCTTATATTGCACATGCCTTCCGTACTGGACTGTCCTCTGGACCGCCACTGCGGATTGAGGCAATCCGTTTTACCACTGCATTTTTGAACGCAGCTTGTCACGCTCATAGGCCGATTCGGTAAATCGATGCCTTCGAGGTTATAGGAGTACCCGCAGCGTACTCGGTAGTCCTTGCCCTGAAAAGTAAGGACTTTCCCATCCGAGGATGGGCAGCATGCTTCATAAGTTCCAGTGGTGTTGCAAGATTGTGCGGTGCCTGGAGCAACGGCGGCGGCAAGACAAGCCAAGAAGAACACAGAAGAGGGACACGGCATGTTGGTAAACAAATGATGTTGATTTCGTAGCCTGCTAGAATAAAGTATCGGCGCTATCTCCCTGGTATACTGGAGTACAATATATAAATAATTTCTTGACCCGGTTTGTGCGATACTACTAGAGTAGCCAGGGTATGACTTCTGATCAACGTCGGCACGCCCGGCACATGCATGGGCTGACTTGAATCACCGGGGGCCAGCCAACCACTTCCATTCAGCTGCGGCGGGACATCTTTTGCAAGGGTATTATGCGCGTCTACAGGCGCTATCACATCAATATTATATGGCGCGGGACATGCTTGCATATGTATTGGGAGATCCATTACCTATTCTGATCGGCTGTGCTCTCTTTACGTGACCCCATCATCGTGATAAACTTTGAACCGTACAGGAATGGTAAACAAGTCGTCGCAGCGACGCTCTCGTGTAGGATGAGATTATATGGTCATGTGAAGATCAGCCACTGTCAGCTTCCAACTTGCAGCAAGCTAAACTCAACTTATCCCCGCGCAGTAGAGCAATGCAACGGGCAGCTTAGCAATTCCGGATTGATGCAGCATCTAGCGGGCCAGTCACTTCAGCTTGCTATCAATTATTAGTCGAGCCGCCACGGGCGCTCAAAGAAGCTGAGGAGGGGTTAATCATTCACGCTTGAGGATTGCCCAATACGAGCAATACTTCCGCGTGTTTTCGCCTGCTTTAAGTGAGCAGTAAGGTCAAAGAAACAAAATATATGTAAGATAGCAATGCGCTTGAATTGAATCGCATCTGAAACCCCAACAAACTTCTATTTACTTTCTCCCACTCTTGCTACCTCATCACTAACATCCTGCCATGGCAAATTTATCTTTCTGGGCCATTCTCCTGGCTATATTTGTTACTGTATCTTATGCTCAAGAAGTTTCAAACCAGCAACCTCTGCCAGATTCGGTAGAAACCATTCCCAAGTCTCAACCAGTTAAAAGTTCTTGCAACGCTGCTTTTGTTAAAGTCTCTCTGGACGATATCACTCCATCTCTTGACTCCAAGGGCCAAGTCAAATGCTGTCCTCTGGGTACAACCTTCAACGGGACCACCTGCGTCTCCAAACCGACAACAGTTTGTCCCCCAGGCACAAGCCTACAGGCAGGAGCATGTGTCTCTGATCAGAAGCCTACATGCCCAGCTGGCACGGTTCTTCAGGATGAGAAATGTGTTTCGATCACTGAGCCCGGCTGCTTGTCTGGAGCGCGCTTCGACAACGGCAATTGTATCTCTATCCAACCTCCCTCATGCGGCCAAGGATTTGACTTCAACGGCGTCTCCTGTATTTCTGCTCAGCCACTGGTTTGCCCAGCAGGGTATACTGTCGTGGGAAGTCTCTGTGTGCATAACTTGCCACCAACATGTCCCACTGGAGAAAGGTTTGAAGCTGGTTCTTGCATTCATCCGCTTCCCCCTTCTTGTACTTCTCCAATGACACTTGAAGATGGCCTCTGTGTCAAGAAGCAGACCCCACTGTGCGCAGCTGGCTTTGTGTTCAATGAGGAGAGCAGGAGCTGCTCTCACCTCGAGAAACCCACTTGTCCTTCTGGCTCAACATTCAGTGGACGAGTTTGTATCTCAGATAAGCTACCTAAATGCAAAGAAGGCGAGTACAAAGACGGAGTATGTCAGAGTTCTGAGGAGCCTGAATGCGTCCCCGGCGCCACTGCGATAGACGGTACCTGTGCGATGCCGTTTTTCTGCCAGGATGGACTTGTGAAATCTCGAGACCCCAAGACGGGTGGTGAAAATTGTTGCCCAGAGGGCATGGGCTGGAACGAAGCCAAGAGACTCTGTCTACGACCTGCCACCGACTCTACGGCTTGTCCAAATGGGAGTAGCTTCAATGCCGGAGAGTGTGCCTTTACCCCTCAGGAAATCGACTGTCCACCGGGCTTCACCTTTAATGGGCGTGTTTGTGCCCATTTCCAGGCTCCATCATGTTTAGACAATACCGTCTTGTCTAACAATACTTGCATCTTCACAGATAAGCCTACATGCGACGAGGGAACCTTGAATGGATCAGCTTGTGTCATGGCTCAAGCACCCAGCTGTTCGGGAAAATCTATCCTGTCAGGCGATAGCTGTGTCTCTATGGTACCGCCAATTTGCCCGGACCAAATGATTTTACGCGGGGGTTGGTGTATATCTACAAGCATTCCAGTTTGTCCCCCGGGATCAACCTCAGCTGGTGGAATGTGTATTACAACCAGCACGCCCACCTGCGCCACAGGGACTCTGAAGGATGGTACGTGCATCGCTAGCACGGGGCCAACCTGTCCGGATCAGACTGTCTTCGATGGCAAACATTGTGTTTCTCACAATCCTCCGACCTGCGAGGCAGGCTTTACTTGGAACGGAGCAGCATGTGTCTCGCATGTCCTCCCAGCTTGCCCTGATAATGCTACCTTTGACGGAACAGCCTGCCTCCATAAGCAGGCTCCTACATGTCCCCGAGATACTCACCTCCAGCAAGACAAGTGTGTCAGCCAATCGCGCCCTGACTGTCCTGAAGGCTATGTTTTCTCCCCACAAGGATGTATTGCGGGGAAGCTACCAGAATGTCCGTCCGACATGCACTTGCAAGGCGAGAATTGCGTTTCCAGCAAGCCACCAACCTGTCTTCCTGGTACACAGCTCATCAATGGCTCTTGTGTTGCAATCAATGGGCCAAATTGTCCTCCTGGCAGCCAACTGCGTCCTGAAGGATGTGTCATCGTCACGGTTCCATCCTGCCCTCATGGTTCATCTCTCGAGGACAACAAGTGTGTCTCTAGCGATGGCCCAAAGTGTACACTCCCTCTTGTTGTCTCAGGCGATAAGTGTGTATCGCCAGAACCGCCCGTTTGTCCCCAAGGTACTACCTTCTCTCTTGGAAAGTGTACCCTTACTGTAACTCAAGGTTGCTACAGTATGCAGTACTGCCCTCCGTTGTAAGGCCGGACTTTTGTGCGTTCTTGTGCTGTTACCAGTATGGGGACTTGAGAGCTAGTATTAGGCAAAAGCAACGGCTTTGAATAATAATTGGATCTTACAGTTTCCACCCTTTTCAATTACTATAATAAAAATGAAATTGTCTTGTTCTCTACACCATTTAACATCTTTATTCACTACTGCTACTGCCCTTAATGAAAACAGAGCTAGTCTTTGCCGGGGACTTCCTCTTATGTAGCATCCACAGACGCTTGCTGGGCATATGCTTGACCCGGGCCGTGAAAGGGCAATTTAGTTTAACAAACGAATCGCTTAGCGATTTATTTACCCACCATCATACCAGACGGCCACACCCAATGCAATGCACCATGTGACAATAGGCTGCATGGTAAACCTTGCTTTCAGCTGCTTGCAGTCTACCAACTTGCCATTATTAGCGAGGTGGTATCTGCACAGACGTGCCGTATCTATAACGAGTCGCTACGGCTCGGCTGCACCAGAAAAAGGTGGCAAGGTAGCCAGCCTTGAATAGACCGACTTCCTATCTGATCCTTAGCTCTCCAAAATGGATTTTGTGGCGAGCTGATACCCTTAATTGGTTATCAGATCATTATGAAGCCCCGCTTCGCGTATGCACTACCAAGAGATATCATTCGTTGGTGGGCATGCAGATCAACGACAGACAAGAGCTGAAGTTCATCCACAAGGTTCCATTCCGGTGTGACAAGACATGCATATACGCTATTAAGGAAGAACTGCAGATGCTGCATACAAAAGTTTCAATGCTCTCGCCGACCGAGCCCACGATGGTTTTATCCACATATCGGCATTACCAACAACGCCCGCCTTCTTTCTCCTCCGTCCTTCCTAGCATCACTGTTATCGGCAATATATCTTGTCTATCTCACATTCTTACGAGTTTCGTCCCATTGACGTCGTGAGATCAGAGGTGGCCGTCCTACTACAGTGACACCATCAGCCCAGAACTTATGATCCTACTCCTCACTTTCCTTATTGACCCTTAGTCGCTACTATGAAGACCGACTTTATCCTAATCGTTGCCTTTCAAGTTCTCTCTGTACTTTCAGAGTCGGAGGGGCAGTCCGAGCCTTCCATACACTGCCCTAGCCTCCCTCCCAATCAGCATGTCTCCCGGCTTCATTGTAGAACAGCCGATGGCTCCCTTATCCATGTTGATGGTCCAGGGCCTTTCGACTGCGAGATAACGTACATCGCTATCCGTTCCCAGATGAGCAAGGTAGCCGCAGGCCAGGAGTCGGAAGAGCTCCTTAATAAGAAGTCCCCGTATTGCGAGCTTCGGCTCATCCAGTTCACCAACGACGGTCTTGTCCACCACGGCTGTTGCAAGGATGGAATCGCTCTTTCTGAAAGGCGAGATCAGCAAGACACAACCACTCAGCTTATGGAGCCCAATGCCGGGATTCAAAAGCCTATGCAACACTTGCAAAAAGATAGCCAGGTAGTTGACAGGAAGCCTCAGACAGGGACCGACGATGAGTCTGAGGATGAAGACGCAGATGAAGACGAAGACGAAGACAAATATACAGCATCGGATGAAGAAGACGAGGATTATGATTATGAGGAGTTCGGGGCAGATGGAGAGAATGAGGAGAATGAAGAGGATGGGGAGTTTGAAGAGGGAGACGAGGACTTCGATGACTACGGAGATGATGAACATATTAATGAAGAGGATTTACTTAACTTCAAGGCTGAACAAAATCCCGAAAAGCAGCAGGACACATCTAAGGATATAGAAGAGGATACATAAGCGGCAGGGTAGAGATGCGGCAAAGAAAGTTTATTAAAGAAGAAATAACAGAAGACAAGGAACTTAAATATATAAAACAAGTCAATGCCTGCTTCTATCGACTAATAATTGGGCCCTGTATATTTTATCTAAAGATCTCACGATTGCCCGGTAGTCATCATCCTAACACTCTCCAATCCTTGTCCAAGACCCTTAAACCATAGCGTGAAGTTTCCCACTGTCTTACCTCTTAGGCCAAGCGGGTTCTAGTAGGTTGGCCAGCACAAAGAGTTCTACTGCTTAAAGGGGGCTGACCTCCCTGTTTACTACTACCTTTACTAATACTACTATTTAAGCCCAAGAGTAATGTTGCTAAGGACCCCCTCTTCCTTCTCCTGCTCTTGAGCTGATTTCAATACTGAGTTATGTATTTTGCTAGTAACCTTAGATCTCAATCTACGGATTGCGTATTATCTTGACACCTTGTATGTGTGGTTTTATAGACTCATCTACATTGACCGCCTGTATAAACTTGAAGATAAAAGAGGGCGAGAAACATTATCAGCCTCAACATAATGCATGCCATGATTGAGCTTTCTGCACATAACCCTAGAAAACCTTTCCATAGCGTCATTTCTCTGTTGCGGCGCGTAGGTAGCAGTATAATGTTCAAGTTATGAGCTAGATGTGCTATTTGCAGTTGACTTGTGGCTGAGAGCTCAAGTCAGCAGAGAGAACTTAGTAGCAGAACCCACGAGGTCATTAAAGCTTGACTATTGTGGTCCTCGTCTGCTTCTCTTAACGGGATTGGTGACGTTAAAACTGGGCCGTTATTTCTTGATACTTGTCACTCTCGTTCGGTTTCTCGCTTGGAGTAGTAGTCTGTGCTGTGATCTCCGTGCCGGCTATTATACTTGCTATTAGATATGTGCTAGGCACGGAGAGCGACTCTCTGCTCGGAAGTATCGAGTCTTGCAAGGCAGTCGAGCTAGAAGTAATTAGAATCAATCCAGATGCCGTAGGATCTATACGGAATCTAACTCCAGAGCCATTGTTTCTATTTGAGCTCATGGTTTCCAAGTTGTTGAAGTCCTCGACTGTTGCTTTTCCGGGTTGCATCAAATCGTCGTACTAACTGTTTCGTTCTGCTATCGCGACTTCAGGGGCTGGGGATTAGCTGCCTTGAAAACTGATCTAAATTAAGAAGATAGTCGCGAGAGATAATGCTCTGTTAATGGAAGCGCTACTAAATGTTCTGTCTCGGCATAGAGTAGCATAATAGAAAAAGTATTGGTATTGACTTCTGGTGGCTGTGCTTAAGGAATGGCAGGCTGGGTATGCCTTACTTGCAGAAACACATTTAACTGTGTCAACTATGTTAATCACTCCAATGAGGTCTTGATACAAGGTAGAGAGCAACAATGAACCAAGTACGAACTCTGAGCAGTTCGCAACTAGGGCCACAGGTTCTGATTTCGTTCGCTCAGTAAAGCTGAAGGTATATCAACACAGCGACCACTATACACATTTCAACGGCTTACCTTTTTGGTAAGCTGTGCGAACCCCTCTCCCGAGTCTGCATGTGACGTATCTATTCCCCATTCGTTTAATCAGGCCCTCCAATTGGGCATGTCTGCCTTGTCTCAACTCAGCCTGTACAAATGCCTCGTGCGGCTGAACCAGACTGCATCCCACTAACCCAAGAACAACTTAGCCCTTCTCCCCTTTCTTCACTAACGCCCAATTCTACGAGCTCTTTTTACAGAGTGTGCCTCGCGTGGCTTTTAGGGCGCCGAAATGATCTTATCTCCGCGGTCTAGACCATTGCAGTTCTATTTTAGACTCTCAGCTGAACCCGTGTGTTGGTACACAAATACCCGCTCTTGGCACTCTTGGCCTTTAGTCTGTAATTCTCCACGGCTTATACTGCAACGACAAAATGCCTTTTGACTTTAAGGCCTACGACCAGAAATGCCAGGGCTTGACGCTGGAGGAGCTGCAGCGAGAATGGGAGCACTACACCCGCCTAATCTCAGGCGCTGCCACGTCGACTGCTGTGTCGGGATGCGCTATACCCCTCACGCTGGGTGTCTCGACGATAGGCGTCGCGATGGCAGCACCAGCGATTCACAACGCACGAAAGAAACGCGAGATTATCGAACGACATCTCAATCGACTTAATGCAACGCATAAAACACGAAAACGCGATGTTCTGGGAAGTATGGCGGTCAGCGGAACGATCGGCGTTGTCACCCTCGGAGTCGGAAGCATGGGCGCCGATGCTGTTGCGACTGCTGGTGCAGAACACGGCATTCAGTCGATTGTTGCGAACGAGACTGCTATTAAGCTCGTGTCGCATGCTGCGCTGGATGGCGCGGGGATGATGGTTGAGCATAAGCATACAGATCATTTGAAGAAGAAGGATGCGCGAAAGGCGTTTCAGAAAGCTGGTGTTTTTCAAGCTGTTCAAGATGCTAAGGCTGCTGAGGCGGGGTATACGATTCAGCCGTATCAGAACAATGGGCAGGTTTATGCTGCTGGGAGTTCGTCGCAAGCACTTCCGCCGCCGCCGCCGCCGTATAATGTTGCTGTTGGTCAGACACCTGTGCCGCAACCTTACAATACTACGCCGAACGGGTATCCTCAAGACTTCAAGGCTCCAGTCACCCAACAGCAAGCTCACCAGAGTCAGACTTATTTGACGCCGCATGTCACGGGACAACAGCCTATGCAACAGTATGACTACTCACAGCAACAAGTTCCGTCATACGGTTCACCATCGCCTATGCCTCCAGCAAACACGCAGATGTTCTCGCCACCCCAGACTCCAGCTGTTCAATATCCTCCCCAAAGTACACAAGTACCGAACATGCAGCCAGCACAGCCGCAGCCTCTCCACCAACAACATACAGGAGTTCCGCCCTATAATCCTGCTGTGACACCACAGCCTTTCGACATGACTGCCATGCATCAGGCTCTTCCTCCCGCAACACCTGCAACATCAACTCCGTATCAACAACCGCAGGTTCAACAGGTCCCGAATATGGTGTTACCTACACCTCCTCAGGACAGCACTCAGGGCTATATGCCTCAACAAGTACAGCCGCATCCAACTGGGCAGATTGTCGGTGCGCCTCAGGCGGGATACTCCCCAACTGTCCCAGCAACGTCAGCTGGATATCCACCTACTGTCACAGTTTCGCACCAGCCAACGCCGCAGCCTGCTTCTGTAGCTCAGATACCACCGCCTGCTGATCCAGCCAGTGTCTACCAGACTCCGGTGCAACATGTTGTTCAGCATCAGACTGGATATCAGCCTTCACCTACACCGGCTGCTCAGTCGCAGTATCATCAACAGCCTGGCTATGCAACACCCCAGCACACTGGCACTTATCAACAAGTCCAAGCGCCGGCACCCGTTGACCGAAGAAGCTCGTTCGTTGCCCCGCATCAACCAGCCTACGCTCCCCATGTACCATACAACCCTCAAGATTGGGCCCCTAAAACTCAGCAAGCATATACTCAGGCTCCTAGCATGGCCAATCCAGCTCCACCAGCCATGCAGTATCAGATGCCGCCAACTCCTCTCCCAACTGGCTCAACAGTGAATCAGTATCAGTACGACAACAAAGGTTCATATTTTCCAGCCCAGCCGCAAACTCCTCAAATGACAGGACAAGCCCCTCAACAATATCCGCCAGGAAATTATCCCGGGGCCCCGATGCACAATCCTGTACAGGTGACGCAATAGCTGTGGAGACGTGACAATGGTGGGTTGCAATTGGAATCATGAGGTATGCTTAATTATAGGGTATGGATGGAATAAACTAGAGAACTAGTTAGCGTGTTTAATGTTGGTTTAATCGAGGTCTCAGCACGTTTCATTCGTCGTATCATTCACTGGTTTACTTTCTATCGCTGATTGAGTTCGTGATATCTATCAGTCATTCAGCGAAGGATTTACACTAGTCTCTAACAGGAAATTGTGCATTTCGACTCATCCAAGGTCATACCTTTTCAGTGAGGGCCCACCTGTCGACAATCTCTATAAGAACAGCGAACAAAAACCTTACATGTCACCAACTCATCATTCACCATGGATGCACTAAACACCACAAATATGGACGAACTAGATATAGAACTCGACATCATCGGCCAGCAACCCTTCATGGTCAAGATCTACACCCAAATCAGCTTCTGCTTCCCAATCACCGACTCCTCCACGCACCCAGCCATCACCGCCACCCTCAAACAAGGCCTACAGCGTCTCTCCCAGAGGTTTCCCTGGATAGCAGGCCAAGTCAAAGATGATGGCACCGGTGTCTTCAAGATAAAACCGTTTGAGGAGACGCCGCGACTGGTAGTCAAGGATCTTCGAGATGACCCCTCGGCACCAACAATGGATGGCTTGAGAAAAGCAGAGTTCCCTATGAGCAAGTTTGACGAGAACAAAATCGCGCCAAAAAAGACTCTTCCTATTGGCCCTGATTACTCACCTGATGATCCTCTGCCTGTGCTGATCTTTCAGCTCAATTTTATTGAGGGCGGGCTTATTTTCACTGTCAATGGGCAGCATGGCTGCATGGATATGACCGGCCAAGATGAGCTTATTCGACTGCTCTCCAAAGCCTGTCGCAACGAAGCTTTCTCAGAACAAGAGATATCAACAATGAACCTTGACCGCAAGACAATTGTTCCGCCGCTCGAAAATTACGACCTCGGGCCTGAGCTGGATCATCAAATCATCAAGCCCCCTCCAGGTACTGAAGCTCCGTCAACACCGCCAAAAGCCAGCTGGGCATTCTTCTCATTCAGTCCACAAGCCCTCTCCGAGCTCAAGGATAAGGCGACACAGACTCTTGACGGACAAACGAAGTTCATCTCAACAGACGATGCCCTCTCAGCGTTTATCTGGCAATCCGTCAGCCGCGCCCGTCTCACCCGTCTAGACGATTCCACCTCGACTCAATTCTGTCGCGCCGTCGATGTACGCACCCAACTAGACGTGCCAAAGAACTACCCCGGAATCCTCCAAAACATGACCTACAGCGTCTCAGAACTCTCTCAGATTGCCAACGAGCCCCTCGGCATTGTAGCTTCAAGGCTGCGATCTGAACTCGGTCGCGAGGATCTTCGTCGGAGAACACAAGCCCTGGTGACGTACCTCCACGACCAGATGAACAGAGCGGATGTGTCTGTCACAGCAGACGCAAATCCATCGACGGATATTATGTTGAGTTCATGGGCGAAGCTGAAATGTTGGGAGTATGACTTTGGACTTGGATTGGGAAAGCCCGAGAGTGTGAGAAGGCCGTTATTTGAGCCGTTTGAGAGTTTGATGTATCTTATGCCTAAGAGACTTGATGGAGAAATCACCGCGGCGATATCATTAAGGGATGAGGATATGGAGAGATTGAAGAGTGATGAGGAGTGGAAAAGGTATGGGAAGTTCATTGGTTGAAAGATCGTTGGAGCTGTTCGCGGGGCTCAATGCAACGTTTCGGCGGGGAAGCTCAAGACATAATTCGACATCATCCGAGCTTTATGCTTATTCTTGTTTGTAGAGTTGTATTTTGCGGAGACGATATGCAGATCTCGGACTATTCTACGGATGAGCGTTGCTGCGATAGGTGCGGGAGTTGGACGTGACGATCGTAGGGCTTGGCGTTTGTGGAGGGTCAGAAGTAGAGCCGAGGCGATGACCGAATGACTTACATATAAGATATCACTCACTAGTGATTGTAGAGCACTCAGATAAATTCCGTGGTATCATTAGTCTCACCATGGATCTGTCTGCTATGGGATTCCCAGGGGCCTTGCCCGACTGGAGTAACCTCAACATCCTCCACCGCAACACCCTCCCAGCCCGAGCCCACTTCTACTCCTACCCCAACCAAGAATCAGCTCTGTCCTTCAATCGAGACCGAAGCTATTTCCACAGCCTCAACGGAACATGGAAATTCCACTACGACATCAGCCCCCTCGACGCACCAATCTGGCAAACCGCCAACACCAGCTCATGGGCCGACATTGAAGTCCCAGGAATGTGGCAGCTCCAAGGCTACGGCCATCCTCACTACACCAACATCGACTATCCCTTCTCCGTCACCCCTCCCAACGTCTCTTACGTCAATCCCACTGGTTCTTACTGGCGACAGTTTGACGTACCGGAAGAGTGGGATGGTGATCAGATCAGACTGCGCTTTGAGGGCGTTGATAGCGCGTTTCATGTTTGGGTTAATGGTGAAGAGGTTGGCTATGGACAAGGGAGTCGGAACCCGAGTGAGTTTGACATTACGGATTATCTTACGCCTGGGCAGGCGAATGATCTTGCTGTGAGGGTTTATCAGTGGTCTGATGGTTCTTATATCGAGGATCAGGATCAGTGGTGGCTGTCTGGTATCTTTCGCGACGTTTACCTCATTCCGTTCTCTGAATCGTCCATCATTGACTTTCAAGTTGACTCTGAACTGAGCGACTCTTTTGACGAAGGGTCGTTCAAAGTCAATGTGACTATTCAAGGAAAAGAGGGCGACCTTGTTATCAGCTTGCTCTCGCCTAATGGCTCCGCTATTGATGAATGGCAAGGATGTTCTTCGGATATTTATGAGAAGAGTCTCTCTGGAGATGATTTTCATATCTGGTCAGCTGAAACACCAAACTTGTACACCTTGCTCATCACCTTCAACGGACGGACTATTAGTCAAAAGGTTGGTCTGCGTCGAGTCGAGATAAAGGGGTCCAACTTTTACGTCAACGGAAAGGCCATCATCATTTATGGCGTCAACAGACATGAGCATCATCATCTCACTGGTCGTACAATCAGTTACGAGAACATGCGAAAAGATCTCTTACTCATGAAGCGATCCAACATCAATGCAATTCGCACAGCTCATCAACCTCCCCACCCTGACTTCTTCGACGTGGCTGACGAGCTCGGCTTCTACGTCATTGCCGAATCCGATCTCGAATGTCATGGCTTTGGCCGCATTGAAGAGACAGAGGAGGAAGCTGCCGAGTGGCTGTCCAACAATCCTGATTGGGAAGAAGCCTATGTTGATCGTGCTCGTCAGCTCGTGGAGCGCTTTAAGAACCATGCTTCTGTGATTATTTGGTCACTCGGAAATGAGTGCTTTTATGGTCGCAATCATGCTGCGATGAGCAAGTGGATCAAAGAGAGAGATCCAAGTCGAATTATCCACTACGAACAGGATCGTAATGCTACATCGACGGATATGTACAGTCAGATGTACAGCACGCCTGAAGATGTGAGGCAGTTTATCAAGACACATGCTGACAAGCCCATCTTACTGTGTGAATATGCCCAGTAAGTATTCCTTCCATCCAGCTGAAGTTGAGCTAACAGTGATAGTGCCATGGGTAATGGACCAGGTGGCCTTGTAGAGTACATCGATCTCTTCAGAACCGAGCCACTCTCACAAGGGGGTCTTGTCTGGGAGTGGAGCAATCATGGACTTCTCAAGAAGGAAGAGAACGTTACCTACTACGCTTATGGAGGTGACTTTGGTGACGAGCCTAATGATGGGGACTTTATCATGGACGGCCTCGTGCTGTCTGATCATTCGCCCATGCCTTCGTTGAAGGAGTATGCCAAGGTCATCCAGCCTGTCTCGGTGAAGCTGGCGAAGAATGGTAGTGCGATGGTGGTCATGAATCACTATGATTTCTCTGACTTGAATCATCTTGATGCTTCGTGGTATGTTGTCGCGGATGGTCTCATGACTGATGGTCGTCCGCTTGACCTTCCTAGAGTACCAGCTGGAGAGAATAGGACTGTGGCACTGCCTTCTGGGCTAAATGTTACACATAATGAGGCATGGGTCACGGTTGAGTTCAAGCTGAAGGAAGCTACTGTTTGGGCATCCAAGGGCCACGTCATTGCTTGGGACCAACTTCACCTCCAGCGCTCCAGCATCAAGACGCGGGACATGTCGCTAGTCCGCCGCCAAGCCAATCCGGAGTTCGAGAAGAACGGAACTAAGCTCATCTATAAGAGTGGAGATGCTTCCTTTGGATTTGACTTGCTTCAGGGAAATGTTACTTGGAATATCAACGGAATCGACATTTTCCAACGTGGCCCCGAACTCTCATTCTACCGTGCTCTCACACAGAATGACGCTGCATCCTCTGGCGACGGTCCAATCTGGGAGCAAGAAAAGATCCCAATGATCTACCCACAAGTACGCGACGTCACCTGGCGCGTTGATGATGATGGCGCAGTGGTGCACTACAAAGTCTGGGTTGGCGTCAAGACCCGTGCTTGGGGCGTTGAAGCGGACATGATCTACAAGATCCCAACTACCGGACCTCAACTTCAACTTGAAGCTCGGGGTGAATTCGTCGGCAAGAATGAATCGCATGTCATTCCCCGCATTGGCCTCATGGCTGTTCTACCCGAGTCATTCGACGACGTGTCATGGTTCGGCAGAGGACCTGGTGAGAGCTACAAGGACTCTAAGGAAGGATCTCGTATCGGGCAGTATAGCTCCACTGTGCCGGACCTCTTTACGTATTATGATTATCCTCAAGAGAATGGAAATCGGGAAGATTTGCGCTGGCTGAAGATTGGGAATAAGGACGTTACACTTGATGCGCGACGAACGAAGAGTGAGCCGTTTAGTTTCACGGCTCGGAGGTACATGCCCTTTGACTTGGATGATGCTCAGCACCCGCATGATTTGAAGCCGTTGAACATGACGGTCTTGCATCTTGATTATGATAACAACGGACTCGGATCGGCTACGGTTAGGGTCCGACCGTTTGAGAAGTACAGGTGCTACACCAAGCCATTTAGCTTTACCTTTGACTTCAACATAGTCTAGTCCAGCAAGATAATCGAATTTCAATACTCTGCCTTTAGTGCAATATGGTTATGCGACTTCGGTCACGATAAATAATTGATTACTGAACTTTGTTCCCCGCCAACGTGCCGCAGCACCCGTGCATATCGGTGAGCAGTTTGGGCGACATGTCCCGTTACACAACTGCTACCATTATGCTTGATCCCGAAGTTTGTCGTTTCCCAATCTGGAATACGAAGAGATGGTTCGGTAGGTGACTTGTCTGAGCGGGCAGACACAGTAGCGCTCAGAGTACCAGGGTCGTGATTAGTGATCAATAATTACTGATCAAAACGCACGACCCGAGACCGGAGGGAATTATAATCAGCCAAAACATTTATTACAAAACCCCCCGGTAGCATCTGTATTTTGTAATCTTCGTCGAATGCGTGAGGAATAACACCGATCTACATAAATATCTACACTTTGAGATGTCATGCATGAATCCTACCCTCTAACTTCATAGAACATTACCACCTCACCAAACTCTATCAAACTACCGGTAAAGCTCTTTTATCAGTGTAATTGCCATGGCTCGTCGCATCTTTGTTATTGGAGCTACAGGAGCTCAAGGTCTCCCCGTCTGTCGTGGCCTCACGAAAGACGGAGCATACAGTCTACGAGTCCTCACTCGCGATGCCAACTCAAAGCGCGCCAAGGAACTAGCAGAGTTAGGCGATGTTGAGTTCATCGAAGGTTCATTCGCAAATGAAGACAACCTCCGAAAGGGTTATGAAGGTTGCTGGGGCGCTTTCGTTAACATCGATGGCTTCAACACTGGTGAAAAGACAGAGACTTACTGGACCATCCGCGCTTATGAATTGGCAATTGAGTCTGGCATCAAGTTCTTTGTTTTTGGGAACCTGGATTATGGGTATAAGAAAAGTGGTTATGATCCCAAGTTCCGGTGTGGCCATTATGATGGCAAAGGTCGAATGGCAGAGTGGATGCTAAGCCAGAAAAAGACTCACAACATGGGCACTGCAATCTTCACTACGGGTCCGTATATCGAGATGGCAGTCTCGGCACTGACAATCATGACTCCACGCATTGTTGAGGGAGTCGTCACTTGGGCTGTTCCCCTCGCCGACGGAGCTGTTCCTCATGTCGCCCTCGATGACTGCGAGCACTACGTCCGCTGGCTGTTCGACAACCCCGAGAGATCCGACGGACTCGATCTGGAGGTTGCCATCGACCATATCAACTACCATGACCTAGCAAAGGCTTTCCAAAAGGTCACTGGCAAACCTGCCCAATTCATCGACATCCCGATGGAGACTTACTTCGAGCACATACCATGGGCAGCCACCGCTCCGTCTGGATACAACGCCGATCTCAATGATCCCGCGACCATGACATTTAAGCAAAACTTTACTGGTTTCTGGACAATGTGGAGACACTCAGGCGGTAACAAGGGCGTTGTTCAGAGAGATTATAAGCTTTTGGATGAGATTCATCCGAACAGGATCAAGACTGCGGAAGAGTTCTTCCGTAGAGAAGAGGAGAAGCGCAAGGCGCAGGGACTTCCGGGTATCTTTGAGACGATTGAGAGTGGGAACCTCGGTATGATCCTCAAGTTGAGTGAGGATGGTAGGAAGGGAAAGTTGTAGTAGTATTATGTATCTTGAGATCCTAGGCTGTTAGTGCAATGAATCAATGATATAGATAGTATTATAAAGTGCAGTATGAACGTCAGAAATGTGACTCAACCCTTGATCAAAAGATACTGATAACGTGATAGGCTCCACTGCCATGCCGTCATCCTCTCCCGCCTTGTTTTTGAGGGGAAAATAGGATTTAATTAGCGCTTCAAGACGCATGCAGTCAATTAGTACCCTACTAATTAATCATAATTACTTGATGTCTGACAGATCCAATCATGAGTCTGCAAGGTGATGAAATTCGGCTGCTTAGGCTAAACGTTAATTCAAGCTTATCCTTTAAGCGCGTCTCGCTCAGCGATTCAGCCCTACCAGCCTTTGTCGCGCTATCTTATGCCTGGGGCGACTTGAGTGACACGCTGCCGCTCGATGTGTCGGGCCAGACTATTCTTGCAACTCGGAACTTGCATCATGTTCTGGACTGCCTCTTGTCATCTCATTTCGATAGACTTCTATGGATTGATGCTCTGTGTATCAATCAGAAAGATAAACATGAGCGGGCTTGCCAGGTCGCCCTCATGGGAGAAATTTACTCACATGCACAATACGTCCTGGCTTTCCTATCGCCGCAATCAGAACCCTTCAACTTGGGGCTCGACTACATAGAAGCGACCGCTCGCGACACGTCAATACACTTCGACCCTTCTATCTCGCCGCACCTCACGGTCCGCGGTCTCAACGCCAGTGATAAGCCTCTGCAAGACTCTCTGATTGCTTTCTTCGCGGCTCCATGGTGGACAAGAGTCTGGACAGTCCAAGAATTCTTGTTAGCCCAAAAGGTCGTGTTCAGATGCGGTGACCGACTTATTGACTCAGCAATGGTACAGAAAGCTTGCAGAGCTTGGATAGATCACGAGAACTCGTGCTGTTGGGCAGCCCGTCGACCGATAGATGGTAGCGCGCATGGCTTCCTGGATATTCCTAGTGAGATTAATGGCGGCTTGACAATCTACACTGCGACTCTACGAATGAAGCACCTCATGGATATGCTTGTTCCTGGAAAGCTATACACTGAGGATTTTCTCGCTGCTATTTCACTTTTTCGGTTACGCCACTGCTCAGATCCTCGGGATAGAGCGTTCGGGTATTTTGGACTGCGGTCCCCAGGGTTAAACATCAAGAGTGAAATACCTGTCGATTACAACATGCCTGTGGCGGATCTTTCTAAGAAGTTGGCGGTGACATTGATTGAGAAATCTCAGACGCTTGATGTGCTCAGTCACGTACTACATGAATCAAGTATTAAGAAGCGCACCGAAGGCTTGCCTAGTTGGGTTCCGGATTGGGATGCGACAATAGATGATCGGTACCATCTGACTTACACAGAACGCACGAATGTGATTCGACGTTGCCGCGCCTCCGGAGAGATGAAGCCAGAATGGGCAGTGGAAGTTTCAGGCCGTGCCATTACTCGTGGCTTACAGATTGCAGAGATCCATGCTACCGCACCTGGCTACCCTTCCATCATCCCCGGTTCGACACTCGGGGGTAAAACAGTCATCAATGAGTGGCGTCGCCTCGCTAACCTATTCACTTACTCCGATGCATCTCCCATTGATGTGCCATCTTGTAGCGAACGGGAATATGCGTTTGAAAACGCCCTCAGCGGAGGGTTTGTGTCGATGAAGTGGCCACAAGGCAGTCTCGAGTACACAAAGGCATACCATGCTTGGCTCGAATGGTTTGTGTCCTCAGATGTTGCCTTGGCCAAGTCCTGTAAGCAGGCTATTCAGGACTTCGATGAGTTGATTCGGCAGACGAGTGAACACAGAAGGTTCATCGTGACGAGTGATGGGCAGATAGGTTTTGGCCCGGAAGGAGCTGAGAAGGGCGATGTGATTATGATTATACCTGGAGGGAAGGTTCCGTATGTTTTGAGGAGGGTGGAGGACTACGGCTGTGGAGTGAGGAAGTATCGGTTGTTGGGAGACGCGTTTATTAACGGTGTAATGGCGGGTGAGAAGATTTGTCCATCGATGCCCGAGTTCACCAGGATAATTATTGTCTGATAGCATGTAATCAAGCGACAAAACACCTTGATATAATGACAGTACATAGGGGTGTAAAAGAAAGGATATTCAACAAAAACAAAGGTCGCAGCATAGTAATAATGGCTGTCTTCATACTGCCTGCCCCCCGAAGTTAACCTTATCCATCATTGGCATTCCTCTTCAATCTTTCTCAGCTCATATAACCAGTATTCTATCGTTGATTTGTGATAGGGGTTCCCCAACTCCGCAGGTGGTTCAGGTCCGACGTTATGCCACAAAACCCCAATCTCCTCGGCCCCGCGTCTCTCATCCTCCGGCAAATCCCCGCCTTCAAGGCGATCTAGAACCTCACACATGCGTCCAACCCAAATTCGCTCCCAGAAGTAGATAAGATCCCGAACCCCTTTATCGGCATCTTCAAGGATGGAAGTGATGCTTACCTCGAACTCTTCCAAAAGATATTCAAGGAGCTCCAGCTTGTGACTTTCATCATATTCAAACCCGTCTTCAACAGGATGCAGAGGAGCCTCACACGCGCGACGACTATCCTTGTCTATGCAACAAGTATGGTGGATCCCTATAGCGGTATATGTAATGTAGCGAAGAGTAGCATAGTGATGCCTTAGTCCGAAATGGCAAGAGAAATGTTGGAGGTAAGTGATGAAATTACCAATCAGCTCCAGTAGGGGTTTCTCGCTTATATCGCTGCCTTCGAGGGATTCGTGTCCACTGGAAGTGCTGCTTTCCGAGGAGTCTGTGTGGAAGCGTCTTGGCTCATATTTGTATTCATAGTCATCGACCACCCCCTTTAATAAAAGTCTTAGCATAGTGCAGCCTCCAATGGAACATTTGCAACTGCATGTATCCTCGATATCGGCCGCAAATACTGCAGCGTGGACTTCGTGGAACCAGGATATCTCACCATCAGGTGCATATGGTGTTAGTAGTGAGCTGCTACTCTCAGATTCCGAGGATGGGTAAATTGCGACCCAGGGCCCTTTCCAAGATTTCCTTATGTGGTAGCCTATGGCCCAGAATATGCAGTGGCACCCAAAGATATCCTTACTTGATGAAAGAGGGAGCTGGCAGGAGATGCCTCCATGATTGACTAGCCAACGCAGGTACGGCAACCATCGGAAGGAAGGAATATCATTCAGTTCCATGATTTCAGTGTCGCACCAGGCCCAGGTGTCTCGGAAACCAACTCGGAAAAAGATTTCAGCATCGTCTGGCGATTCAAGCTCTCCATAGACTGATAATGGACCTGAAATCAATTGGTTGATAGCAAGGGATGTAGAAATTCGGATATCACTCTCTTCCAAGAGCCGAGTGACTTCGAAGGCATCATAATCGAGAATGTGTTCCGATTTCAGAGCCAACTCCTCTATATCGTCTCTAGACAAGTTGTCTAGGCCTAGCTGCTTCAATCTGTCTCTCCGGTCTTCCATGTAGCGCACGTATCTCAACTTGCACCGTTTAGAGGCATTGTTGAGTACTTGATGCAGATTTGATGATACAGGGACGGCACAGTCAGCCCTCAACAGAATAACAGCGCATTCAGCACATGTGCATCTCTTACACATTTGCATTTTTGGTCCTTTACATTTCAGTCCACTCAGGGAGACAGCGAATTCTAATGCGGAGTAATTGGATCCATCTGTATGATTTAGGAGTGCTGTGTCTGCTGCTTCCACTAGAGCTCGCAGTAATAACGGCTTGTCTGTAGCGAGGTGTAGTGGGCTATGCCCGAAAAGATTTCGCTCGGAAAGGGTGCTGGGATGCTTTGCTACCAAGAGTTTGACTTCTTCCAGATTATTGGATAAGACTGCTAAGCTAAGTGGACCACATCCATAGGCTAGATGCATAGAACGTTTTGTTTAGCATGACACACGTAATATAGTTCAAATTGTAGATCGACGAACCTCTGGCTATTTCGTTTGAGCAAGACAGAAAGGAAAGCAAATCAGCTACACCAGATGCGTCGATCTCTTGTTCTGATGCATTGGGGTCTCCCATGGAAAGAAGACTGCCTGCGCGTGGTTGATATGCTAAAGCGTCCTCGGCGTTTGATCGCAGTATAAGATCTGCACAGGCAGCAGGGACAGGATAGGTTACACTTCCATATGACCATAGCCAGAACAATGTACCAATCGCCGTACTGGAATATATGTCAACCAATCTAACACTGCCTTTTTCGAATTGCATAACAGGAACCTACCGGCCGTATGCATTATGATCATTCGCTGGGGCCTTATTGATAAGTAAGTACTGGAGGAGATCAAGCAGAGGACTGGACTGCCGACGGTCTGCATGACAAAGCGAAAGGCACTCATGACCATAGGTAAACCTGATCTGATAACTTGGTTAATTTTGCCGCGCCGCCCTTGAATGCATTAGACTCACAACACAGGCCACAAAGTGGACTAGAGTCGTGTTATGTTCGTCGACTGCTTGGGGAGACGCCTTCTTAGCTCGAAATAAATCCAGCATTGAGGAAACCACAGAAGGAAGCAACTCGTCCTGCCACTCTGGAACAACTATCCAGTCGTTCACTTTACGTCCAGAATTAAGGAAATAGTGAGAGCGTATTAATAACTCTAACATCTTAAAAGCTGGCGCAGACCGTGAATCAACAATGGGATAGTAGGTGAAATTGGGGCCGACACTCCATCCCCCTGCCCCCGACCGAACCGAGAATGAAAGTTGAATAGCTGCATTAAGCAAAGACCTTAACCCAACATATGTCAATGCGAATTTGTTACTTTTGTCTATTTCCGTTATTGCTTCTGTCGCTGGACAGCCTGGCGCATGCTGTTCGATCGTTGTCTCGTGAGAAAACCTCAAGGGTCCCCAGGCAGCCTTTTTATGTTGGAGGTATCAGCGGTGGTGACATAAGCATGAAAATCGACCTCCAGTACATCTCGTCACAGTTCTTCTAATTTGTGCTGCGTTTTCAGGTGTTGCCGGAAGATTCCTCTTGAAGTTATGTTGAGCTCGGGTCCTGACAGCGTCACACATCTCTTGTAATACTGCCGGCTTTCCGAGAAGCCGTCCAGTTACCATCGCAGGAGTGATCTATAACTAAGTCAGGGATTGTTACACAATAGCCCTAGTGCACGGTGATTCTTACTTCCTGCAGCGTTCCGTTGATGATCGAGCCTTGGACCAGCAGCTGTTGAAGTAGGTTCTCAAGACCGTCAAAGCGCGTCTCAAATTGGGACACGGTGCTTTGTATGCCTTGAATCGGAGTGCTGATAGCTGAGACCTCGGACTGAACGACTAGAAGATCACTAGAAATAGTCTGTGAAGTCGCCTGAATCGTGGCTAACTTCTCGGACCCAAAATGTGATACAGAACTGGCAATGTCTCAGAAAAAGAAGATTTATAAGAATCTAATTATAGCTTTTACTTACAGTCCTAGACTTTGCAATCCTAACTGAAGGATTGCATTAATGTGGTGAAATTTGGTCGCCATTTGCTGGAGCTTTGGGCGATGGAACGGATATAACAGCTTTCTACCCCTGTTCCGAGCTTTGTTCTTTCGACCAGTTGTGCCTTGATCGTCAGTAATTAGCGTGGCTATCATGCTCTCCAAAACCTCCAGTTCCTCGTTACATGAGTCTAAAAATTGTCGCAAAGCCTCGGTTGCTGTTCTGTGGTCATTCTGAAACCGGGAGATTGACGATTCGATGATTCGAAGCGTCTTCCTCAGCGTGTCGTTCTGTTGTATTATGGAGGCGATGTCTTGATCGCGGGACTTCAGTGAGTCAAAGTAATCCGTGACGCTTCCTGTGACTTGGAGGCCCAGCGATACCACGGCCAAGGCCAACCCCGCGACGGAGAGAGGGTCAGCCATGGCAAAATAAGGCAATGGTATTCAACAGGAGGTACAAGACGGTAATGATAGCGGATTATTGGGGATCACGAAAAGCCAAAGTCCAGGACGATTCTAGGACTTTGCCGACTGCATATTGCTGCCTGATCAGGCTTTCACCACATACAATTCGTACTTATCTTTTCAACCCTGTTTACAAGCTGGTTACACAAATTACATAAGTGTATGCGATAAGCTACTTTTGGGTCAAGAATTCCAACTCAAATATGTGAAGTAGAGGTGAAACCCAATTACCTTTAGTTCTATTACGAAGTCTAACCCATTCTATTAAGTATGTAACAAATAACGCTCCCCCAACTTGGATATTGGAAGGGTAAACTGCCAACAGCCCCCCTGGATGTGGCTAGTGCCCTAGCCTCACCCCAAGATCCTTGCAAGCTGAAATGCACCAAACATACAGAACGGGCGATCAGGCTGCGCATCCTCGCAGGTCACCCAATGATAAACAAAGCTGAGTAAGATAGCCAAGCGCTTATTTTACTGATTGAAATTTAAATCCCTCATTTGCAAGGTTCCTGTTCCTTTCCTTACGGCAAAAGAAAACCCGGATACACGCACGCCAACTTAATCGATCTCGTCCACTGGCTGAGAGCCTAAATCAGCAGAGAGAACTTACTTAGATCGAATCCACTATTCAGCTTACTAGATCCTACCTTAAATCCTCTACTTTAATCTGTTACACTGTTGAAATGCCATTGCAAAGCAAGAGAACAGTCAAGGTCCATGAGATCCCCGCAGGCACTACGAAGCAACAATATCTTGACTTCGTTGAGCATCTTTGCACCAAGCCAAAGAAGCCCTCTAAGCTCCATTTCTCTCGGGTTACCAAGCACTTCAAAGGAAAGTTTAAATCAGGTGCATCAAAATCAATACCAACGGATGAGACGGATGAAGATGCAAGGTCAAAGGATGAAGTTGGGCTGAGCTCGTCACCTTCGACCCTGAGAGGTGAAGGGGAGCAAGCTGAACCACTTCTTGACGATCCTCGGTCGACTGCAAGGGGATGGACAAGAACCACCTACTGTTGCCAGAATGGCCACCTCATCGGCACAGTGTCTTTTGAGAGTGATATTCTCAAGATGGAAGCCCTGGAACGACATGAGAAGGATAAGAAGTCGTGTTGGAAAGACTGGGTGGTGGAGGACAACTTCGGGGAAGTCACTGTTCTCTATGAAGGGCCTGATGCAAAGTTCGAGTACACATTCCCTCGTGCGAAATATTGTCGCAGCGCACTAACTGTCTCCTAGCATCTGCGCGGTTCACGGACAGGACGGCAATGCGATGGACACCTGGACTGCCGGTAATGGCAAAATGTGGTTGAGAGACCTTCTACCAGAGCATGAGAACTTCAAAAATAGTCGTATCATGACTTTTGGTTATGACTCGGACCTGACGGACAGAATCACTGTTATGGGACTCAATGATTGGGCAGAAACTTTATTACGGTCTCTGAACGAAGTGCGAACTGGCGACACGGTAACTTCTACCACCCTGACATGAGATATACACAGTACTCACTGTTCATGAAGGAGAAAACGCGCCCTTTATTGGTTGTATGCCACTCTCTAGGAGGCCTAGTAGTACGAAAGGTATGTTTCACACTGAGTTACATTACACAACACGAAATTACACCAACTAAATATTTAGTAACTGACCATCCATCCTAGGCCATGACACAGCTAGATCCTGCACCCAACTACAACAACATCGCTCTGCCTCGATTTGGAATTGTCTTCCTCGCTACACCACATAGTGGATCAACAATAGCTGACTGGAACGACTTCTTGTGGCGACCGCCCATGTCCTAGGAGGCGTTAGAATAGAGTCAGTCAAGACAGTGCAAGCGTTCAACCCTGCATCCGTCTGGGATGCTCAAGCATTCATCCATTTGAAGCCCTGTCCACCCTTTCGATGCTTCGCAGAGGGTCGCATGATGCGCGTGGGACGCACAAACAAACATGTAAGTCGAGGCATTTCCAATCACGCCATTCCTCGTTCTGACTTTGTTTGAAGGTTGTGACCCTATCATCAGCTACTCTCGGCAATCAACAAGCATTCCAGATCATGAATGTCGATCACGTTTCTATCTGCAAGTTTACGTCGAAACTGGGACCTTTCACGACAATCAGTATGGCACTATGGGAGGTGCTCAATGAAGTGACCACTGGTTGCATCCAGCAACCAAAGGCTCCAGACCGCCGTGTATCAGCCCATGATGAAGAAGATCAGTAGATAAGTCCTAATATGATCGTTAGATGTTTGGCCAGCCGCGCTTCCTTGCCCATGCATATCCGCCCGATCGAGGTTTCTGGTGGGAGGGCACCGAACTGAATGGGGTTCAACATCAGCTCACATCGACTAAGCCTTTCTTCGGGCGATCCGCGGAATTGAGTACTCTTGAATCATCATTGGCTGGAGATGGAATGCGCCCGAGTCTCACTGTAATAAAGGGTATTGCAGGAATGGGGTACAAATCCTACATATTCTGGCTTTTACTATGTAAGATACTGACGTCCGTATAGCAAAACCGAGCTACTACTTCAATTCGCAGCTGCACAAAGAGACCGCAGGAATGTCTTCTTCTTAGGGTCCCAAGATGGAGAGACAATCGATAGTGTTCTCTCCAAGCTGTCAACAAGAATTGGCTTCGACATGATCGAGGGTCCGGGTGAGAATCAAGAACGGTGGAGGAGCACTCCCGTCGCTGAGCGTATTCAGATCTTCATCGCATGGCTGGGGGATAGGTGTAACAGAGAGTCGCTCTTTATCATCGACGATATTGAAGCTTTTGGATATTCCAAAATCCCCGTCATCTTGAAGTACCCGGCACGACACACCTTGATTTCCACTCGAGACTCCAACTTGAAACGAGCGGGTCGGCTCTTTCGAGAGCTCCGACTGTCTCCCCTGGGCCACAATGATACTGTAAGAATCTTGCAAAGCACACTCAAAAGTCTCTCTGCAGACTCGGTGTTTTGGCATGATCTTGGTTTTATTGCTCGTGCAATTCAAGGTCATCCTCTTGCAGCTCGAAATGCTATCCCATTCGCAATGGACTACCTGGCGACCTACGAGAGTCCAAGCGCCGCGTTTTCGCAGCTACTCGAGAGTCAGGATCCCGAAGAGCGAAGAGTATTCCTCGAGTTCAGTTTTGAAGGTCGATCACTTTGGGAAGCCTTTGATACCTCCCTGGAGCGTCTCGAGCTACAAGAGAACACTCAAAACGGGACCAGCCTTCTTCAGATACTTCCATTCTTGTCCTGCGAAAGTGATTGCGTGGACGACTTCTTAAAGATGGACAAACGTTTGTCACTTGACTGCGAGAAAGAGCTACCAGATATGGCGGTGCTCAAGTCCGGTTACACTGTCATGTCGAACTGGCTATCCAAGCTGCGCGGTGTCTCGTTTTATCTCCAGACTGGCTCGTCCAAACACGGCAAAGCCCTCAACATACACCCTCTTATGCTGCAGTACATGTTGTTGCGTCTAGATGAGCGCAGAAGAGTGGATCTCATCAGACAGGTTTTCCAACTGTGCCACGCTTTAGTGGATAGACAGAATGAACGAGACGCTCAGATCAAGCCGCATGTTATCCATTGCGTTCAAGTCTGTCGAGGGCTGGGAATCTTACTAAATAGCTTAGGCCTGCCTGAAAACACAATCAGGTGGGTGGAAGGCTTACACGAGATACAAGTAGATGAGGAAGAAGATCCATTCGGTGACCCGATCGACTTGTCGTCTGCAGCAGTAGACAAGTTTGTTGAAACATGTATGGAGACAAAAGAGAGTCTTCGGCAAGACAGAAAGTCATTGTCTGAAGAGAATACGCTGACTAAGATGCTGATGAATTGTGTAAGGGCTTGGAGGGTGCTGAGATGCTCAATAGAAGAGCAGGGAGAAATAGCTGACTATCTCAAGCCTACCCTCTTGGAGGCGATCGAGGTACTTCAAGAGATGATTAGATTGCGCAACATGTACCCGGATATTATTTTCGAACTCGAGTCGTTTCGAGCTAGTTTGGTTGAAGCTGGAGAAAACGCATAGTGAGAGAGTATATAAATGGGTATTGTCTGCATTATTGAATAGATCTATCTCCCGACTCTGACGAGTTAGCTGATACCTGCGATTGAACCTCGGAACGCATCGGCTATACGAAATTGTCCGAGCTGACATCGGAATCTGCAAGACAAGTGGGTGTGATTGGCAGGGAAGAAGGCAGCTTTCAGCTTATGCCACGTAAGCTATCCTCTCTTGAATTCAAGTCATTTCGCATGATAATTGCCGAATATATGCTGAACTGGACATACCTGAACCTCTCTCTGCTCATCAAGACCTCCTACTCATACATTTACCCTTGCGCTCCCCACGGCTGGCGTCCGGTCATTATTTCTCAAGACCGTGCCTCATGCGACATGGACCCCAACGAAGACAGTCTTGTCAAATTCTGTCGTGTTATTCGATCTTTTCAATGCGAAAGGCTTCCTTGCGACCTTTTCATTCGCGCATGCGAGCCGAAGTCGACATGGTCACCAAGTGGAGAGGTAGTTGAGAGGCTACCGCGGGAGGCCGGGGTTCCAGAATGGCTTATCGACTTCTACAACACTAACAAACCTTTGTTCCATGTTTCGGACTATGCAGCACATATCTCCGGCATAGAAATCACACTCGAGAACGGTGTTCCGTACTTCAAGGTAGCGACAGCAAGCCAACCCAAACCTGAGCTCTATCAGCTTTCACCAATCGCCGATGAACGATCTATGGCCCAAGAGCGTCTTGCTGCTTTTCTACAAGCCTTTCCTTCCATTAACGTTGAGATAATGGGAGAGGAGATTGTTGAGAGGTTGATGGATATCGTCACGAGATCTATCTTACCCTTGCTCTCATGTGTCACTGACGAGGATATAAAAGACTGGCTGCTTCCGAAGAACCACGGGGAGTATGTCCACTATAATTCTGCTTCATTTATTATATGAACTAATAATAGTATCTCAGTTTGGAATCATACATGTTCTCTGTCTTCGAGTTCCTGTAACGTATATGATAAGTGAGTGTGCCATCCAAGTGAGTGTGCCACTTTTCCCTCCTACACCTAACTTTCCAATTGATCAATTGATTTATTAACTACCAGACATGTCAGACCCAAACTATGAGGCTAGAATGCTTCTTGCCCTTCAGGCCCTTCAAAACAATCCCAAACTAAGCATC